>QEPC01010142.1:1573675-1595133 GCA_003113815.1 Sphenodon punctatus
AAAAAAAAAAAAGCCCAAACCATGGCGGGACCGGCCCTCCCTGCCGGCCCGGCCCACCGGGAATGTTCCCAGTCACTTACATGGCCAATCCGCCCCTGAAAAAGCCCCAGAGCTCCAGGATTACCGCCCCCAGAAAACGCCGCCCAGGCCTAGGGGACCTGCCCTTAAGTCCAGGCCTGAGATAGTCCCACTGCTATACACTCCCCCCTTCCCCCCATGAATTTCTATTCATAGAGATTCCAGAGTATAGTTCACTTTGTGTAAAATGTTAATCCTGCTTCACTCAATGCTGTCTTTAACATATACTACCACCCCACCACCAGCTCAATCTACTCTGTCATTTAGATATATTTTGTACCCCATTATTAGTGTCCCATTAGTTATCCTCATTCCACCAGGTCTCTGAGATTCCTTTTATGTCTGTATCTTCATTTACTGACATACACTCTAATTCTACCATTTTACTTCTAAGACTTCTAGTATTTTTATATAGACACTTAAACATATTATTTTTATTCTTATTCTGCCCGTTATAAGTAACTATTTGTGTTATTTTGGGATCATTTAAGTTTGTCTGTTCTGCACAGATTTCCACCTGAGTTTTCTCAGCTTCTTTCCTATCCTCTATATTAGGATACTCTAATTCCCCTGAATTAACGGCATCCTTTGGAGGTTCCTCAGCCTAAACCATGTGCTCCTCAGTGCCAGTTGGCTTTCTCCTCGATTCTAGTTTAAAAATTGATCTATTTCCTTTTTGATTTTTATAACTAGCAGTCAGGTTCTGTTTTGGTTAAGGTGGAGTTCATCCCGTTGTTATACGATCCCTGTTCCCCCAAAGCCCTCCTTCCTGCACCATTGTCTCATCCATGCATTGAGACTCTGGAGCTCAGCCTGCTCCTGGGGTCCTGCATGACAAAATGGGAGCATTTCTGAGAATGCTACTGTGGAGGTTCTGGACCTCATTCTCCTACCTAAGAGCCTAAATTTAGCCTCAAGAGCCTCCATCCTCTTAGTCATTGGTACCCACATGTACCATGACAACTGGCTCCTCCCTAGCAGCCTCTAGAATTCTGTCTAGCAACCCAGCTATCTACATTCCTAATAATCGAATCACAAACTACCACGCCTATCCTATTCCCGCCCTCCTGGAGACACATCATTAGAGACACATCCTCAGTGTGAGAGGATACTATAACATCATCTGGAAGGCAGGTCCCAACTACGGGATAATTTCACACCATAGCAACTTGATGCTTCCACAAGACCATCATCATCCAACACAGCACAGGGGCTTCAAGTGCAGAGGTAGGACTGCTCTAAGTCCCTGAAGGTCTCCTCTATAAACATCTCAACCTGCCTCAACTCCTCCAGCTCAGCCACTCAAGCCTCCAGAAACAGCACTTTTTGAGAGCCAGGAGCTCTTTGCACCAACTGCACCCATACAACCTCTCCCCATGAGGAAGATAATCACATGTTACACTGAGTGCAAAATACTAGATAGCCCCCACGCTGCTGCTGGACTTCTACCTGAATATCCCTGTTTACCTTCCCCGTAACTAGGTTTAAACTTAGTTAGATAGGTCAGGGACACTTTATACTCTAACTTTTAATAAATAAATAAATGTGTAATTAGCTTCCCAAGGGAAGCCGAAGTAGGTGAAGTGGAAGGTCCACAGTAAAGGGTGAATGCCTCTCTCACTATGGAGCTGTTAAACCTCAATAAATATGCTCTTAATTATCACTCCAAATTTAATTGCCCATCCAGTCAGATGGCTGACCCACATTCCTTGAAAATAAATAAATATCCTCACCTGACAGACAGCAGTCTGTATAGAGAGGTTATGAGTACATTGCTCTTTGATTAGCTGTAGGGCACAGAAAGCTTTGTTCCCCTACACCAATAGGAAAGCACCTCTTCAATTAATGGGACGGTATCAGTGAGCAACTGTCAGTCCACTGCAGCCATCATCCATCAAGCCAGATGATTAAATCTACATCAGTCATTTGGAAGCACTGATGGATTCTGGCCTGGAGAATTGCAGGGCACTGCTAGAGCACCATATTTTCTGGAAAAGAAGCCACAGAGGTTTATTTGAGTCACTGACAGAGTTAAATATTGACTTTCATTGAGTCTCCCACCTCTTTCCTTACTGGGCCTTCCCACAGCTTCTTTCTTCTTACCCCCTGCTTCAGTCATGGAGGCCCTTTTCACACAGACACTCTAACACTGATAAAATGGGTGTTACATTTTATTACACATGTTGCAGGGCACCCATAGAGCACACCTGCAGCCCTGCAACATGCATAATAAAATGTAACACCTAGTTTATCAGTGGCAAATTTTACTCGGTGTTCAGGTGTGTGTATGTGGGGGGGTGTCCATGTAAACGGTCGGGGGGGGAATGGGTGTTTGCTCGGTGTTTGTCTGTGTGAACACCAAGCGGGATGGGGGGGGAGTGCGTGCGCGCTCCCGTGCAACACCGACCTCCACCCATCACCCATGGAGCCCTCCGGAAAACCAGAGGAGGCCCCGTGGGTGGAGGTGAGTGTGTGTCCGTATAAAAGGACACCCACCCACCGTGCCAGAACACCCATCCACCCCCCACCCCCGTCTGTGTCAAAAGGGCCAGTGTTAGAATGTCTGTGTCAAAAGGGCCATAGATGCCAGCCACAATTCTGCAAGTAAGGTTACACTGAGATTTTCATCTCCAGCCTTTCTCTGAAAGTATGGCAGTGCCACTTTCTAATTGGTTTTCTTTGGTGCTTTTGAGCCCACAGATGATTGGATCAAAGGGATGGGAAGAAAGGAGAACATGGGCAATTATTTTAAAAATAGCACTTTCTCATGTGGCTATTGCAGGGCATCACTACATTCTAAGGCCACGACCCACCAACCACTTACTCCAGAGTAGTCCCACTGAAGCGCTGAGTGGCTTCAAGACATCAGGGCCCAAGACATAATTTCCCAATATTGTTCTATGTCACCCCATTTTGAGACTAAAATATAATTTCACATGCAATGTTGTTTAGAAATATCAAATGGGCTTAAGACCCTACTTGGGGGTAAGGAACAAGGACTTCAAACCCACAGGTTTTGAGGCTGTGTCTTGTAAGTCACTGCGGCACCTTTTCTTTGGCCCTAGAGCTGCCTTTAAGCTGTTTTGTAGGCCCCTCTAGTCTGATTAGGCCAAACTCCCAAAATGACATGACTGGCCCCTTGCCAGAATCATAGATTTGGAGGGCCTACTACTTATTTCTATAATGCTATCAGGCATATGCAGTGCTTTACAGACACAGATTTTGGAGACAGGTCCCTGCCCAGTGGGCTTACAATCTAAGATTAACAACGGTGAGGGAACACAGGGAGAGCCAGAAACAAAGACCATGAGTTCATGACTAGGACAGGATTTGAACCCTGGCTGACCAAGACCACTTATCCACTACGCCACACCAGCTCTCTGACTAGACCATCTCAAGGGAGTCATCTAATCCAAAACCTTCCCCAAGCCAAGATCTCAGGGATGGACGAACGCAGTTTGGAAGTTCAGAGTTTGGCCTGAACTCGGCCTGTTCGGACGACCGAACCTGAACCGACCGAACCAAACTTGATTCCGAACTCCGAAATGACTGAACAGTTCGGTCGGTTCGGATCGAGTTCGGATGAGTTCGGGTGGCAAAAACGTGTCACTGGAAGGCAAAATGTGACAGGGCGGGGGGAGTCAGCTGAGGAGCAGACTTCCAGGCACCAGGGGTGGAGAGGCTTGGAGTAGCAGTCAGCCTGCCCAATCACCATCCCTTTTCTCCTCAGACCACTGGCTTCGCAGTCTGCGACTGGCCATGGGCTAGGCTGCATGGAGCCAATGGGGCTTGCAGTGAGGTGGGCGCAGCAAGTAACAAAAGTCATTGGCCTCCCCCCTGCCAACACCTTCTGAGCTAGTCACTGTTCCTGAACAGCAGGTGTTTCAGAAGGTGCCCTCTCCCAGCAGTTTTGTTCTCCTCAATCCATTGCAATCCTCCTCCTATTTCACCCATCCAACCCATCTACCTCCATATTATCATTTATTTAGATTAGATTAGATAAATTTAGGTGTTATTTTTTGTTTTTACCCCTCCCTGTGTTCCCTGTGTTCAATCTTCCTCCCTCCCTCCCCCCTCCATTGAATCCTTTCCCTCTCCCTCTCTCTATATTCCATCCCTGATTCCCTTCCCCTGTTTTCTTATTCATTTTGAGTAGCATTAGATTGATTTAGGTTTCATTTCAGTTTTGTACACCTCTCTGTGTTCTTTGTGTTCCCCCCCATCCCATAGATAGATAGATAGATAGATAGATAGATGTTAGCTGAGATAGAGATAGTGTTTAGAGTTTTAGTAGTGTTTGTAGGAGTAGGCCTTTGTACTTATTAGATAATCCCTTTAGTTCATAGCATTTAGAATAGTTAATAGCAGTTAGATTTAGTGTATATATATATATATATATATATATATATTAGATTAAAAAAATTAAATTAAAATAAATAAATAAAATAAAATATAAAAACATTATTTTGGAGGGAGAACTGGAGAAGGGAAGG
Organism: Sphenodon punctatus; assembly: GCA_003113815.1. Lineage (NCBI taxonomy): Eukaryota > Metazoa > Chordata > Lepidosauria > Sphenodontia > Sphenodontidae > Sphenodon > Sphenodon punctatus. The sequence continues at coordinate 1,578,247 of QEPC01010142.1, forward strand.
AGAGGTTGGTCTGCTGCCTGTAGGGGAGGCAATGGGGCATGTGCCAGAGGTGGAAGGGGCTGTGCCAGGGGAGTGGTTGCAGGCAGCAGAAGTAGCCTGAGCACATCACCACGTCCCAAACTCAGTAGACCTGCTTTAGGGCAACAGGCTTCAGTGGCTCAGCGTTGCCTCCTGGCAGTGCCCTCCTCCACTACCATGCAGGGCACTGGAAAGCCTTCAGTACATGAGGCTGTGGCTGTCTCTGCTGCGGCTGGTGGAGGAGGTGCTTCTGCCTGCGATGTTCCTAAAGGGCCACCAATGTCCCCCACTGTCGAGGTGATCCACAGCAGTCCAGAGCTGGTGGGTCCCACCCTGGCTGCTAGAGGCAGGGCCTGATCCTTGGGCAATGGCAGTAGGTAGAGGAGTAGCAGCAGCAGCAGCAGTACTAGCAGCTATAGAGGGGGGCGGAGGAGAGTGACAGCAGCATGGTGGGCATTGGAAGTCAAGCCTCAGGATCCCAGTACTCCCCTTCACGGGACATCATTGCGATTGCGGACAGTGAGTCAGAGGCAGACACTAGTGCTGCAGAGGAGATGTCTGGAGCTGAGGCAATGGCTGACCCATTTTAAGCTGGTGTGGGCAGATGATCCCAGAGAGGTGCAGTGCACTTTGTGCAATAAGCTGGTGAAGCGTGGGCAGGTGCTCGCCAACCTTGGGACAACTGCAATGGTGAGGCACCTCAAGGCATGCCACAGTACTCTGATGCTAAGTGGGAAGGCAGGGGAAGTGGATGCTAGAGGGTTCCCGACTGCAGCAGCAGCCAGTCACCCGGCTCCTTCAGTGGGCAAGCGTCCTGCACCAACTGCTGCTGCCTCTAGCAGCAGGAGCAGTATGGGGGCAGAACAGCACCAGGAGCCTCACCAGCAGCGTCAGTCCACCATGGAGGAGCTGGGGTGGGGGCAGCTGCCAAGGCCATCAGGTGCTGGAGGGCGGCGTGGCTTCTTTCAAGAGAAAGCCATGCACCTGTTGGCTGAGATTATTGTTCTGGATGGGCAGACCTTCTCAATTTTAGAGGACAAGGGCTTACAGCAGCTGATTGGATTCTTGGTTTCCCAGTTTAAGCTGCCTTTCCACTCCACCCTGAGTCAGACTGTGGTGCCACATCTGTATGGGGCTTTGAAGGAGCGAGTGAGGGAGCAGCTGCCAGTGACTGGGGGGGGTCACTGTCCACTTTACAACAGACCTGTGGTCAAGTAGGAATGCACAGCATACCTGGCAGTGACTGCACACTGGTGGCGGGACCCAGATGCAGCGCTTGGCAGTGGCAGGAGGGGTCCTGAAGCAGGGTATAGGTGGGCCCTGCTTCAGGCACAAGTAATGGACAGCTCCAACACCTCAAGGAACCTCGAGGCAGCCCTGGCCGCCCTGGTGAGGGAGTGGGTCACGCCAGGCGCGACCTTCACCAAGGTGTGTGTGGTCATGGACAACGCAGCCAAAATAATGAAGGCAGTCCATGACGGGGACTTCACAAGCATCCCTTGCACTGCACACACCCTCCATCTTGTGGTCAAGGATGCTCTCGGCTTGGGGGATAAGGGGATTGGGTCAGGCACCCTTAGCTGCCTGGTTGACTGGGGGAGGAAGCTGGCTGGGTTCTTCAACAGGAGCGTGAAGGGCACCGAGCTCCTCTGGGAGAAGCAGGCCGAGCAAGGGTCCCCGGTGCACCAGCTGGTCCAAGATGTCTCCACCAGGTGGAATTCCACCTTCCTGATGCTTGAGTGGCTTCTTGAGCAGAAAGCCGCCTTGCATCAGGTGGAACTGGAAACAGACATCAAGGCACCTCCAGGGTACAGCAGGGAGGAATGGGAGACCCTTGCTCACACGGTCTTCATCCTGAAACCATTCCTGGCCATGACAGAGACCATGAGAAGCTCCACCGCCACCCTCAGCCAGGTGACCCTGCTGGTCCATAGTCTCCAGAGGAGCCTGAACGAGATTCTCGGGGGGCAGGATAGTGGCCCTGTGGGCAGGAAGATGTCTGATGAGGTGCTTGACCTGGTGCAGAAGCTGAAGGCGGGTCTGAGTACGCGCTTTGATGAGCTCCTGCACCGGGAGGAATATGTCCTGGCAACCATGCTGGACCCCAGGATCAAGGGCAGCATGGCATGAAAGACAATGGTCTATGGCCTCTGGAAGGGTGCGCTGGTGCAGAAGGTCCGGCACGCAGAGCGGACTATGCAGCAGGACGTCCCTGTGGATGGTGGGAGTGGGAGCAGCAACCCCTTCCAGCCATCTGGGTCTATCCCTGCCCCCAGCCCTAGTGGTAGCAGCAGCACCAGCAGCAGGATGGGCAGCAGCAGCAGCACCCCTATTGCCATCAGCTCCTCCTGTGTGCAGGTCACTCTGGGGAGCATGGGGCCCAGCACAAAAGGGCAAGNAATGAAGTATGTCCAACCATGCACTACTTCTAGGGACATCATTCAGGTCCCATAGGCTGTCATTCCACTGTACCTGAAGCAGTCATGCTTGCCTGTCCCAGGAACCATCAATGAGATTCTGGGACCATCATTCCAGTCATGGGGCACTGTCATTCCATTTTGGGTGCTGCCGCTGCTTGTACCTGACTGGCCAGCGGCCACCGGCGCCCGCCTGCAAGCCTGCCCCCCCCCAGCCTACTCCTCCACACCCACCCGGGATGCCCGCTGCCAAAAGAGCCTGTCTCTCTTTCTCTCTGGCACACCCACACAGACACAAGCCCTGCCCCTCCTGGGGGGCTGTCTGCAAGTTGAGACTCTGCTGCTGCCTGGCACATCTTTGGGTTAATACCTTAACTACGCTACATGTGGTGCCAGGTGCTGCTGGTAGGGATCGACAAACTGTATGAGATTCTGCCACTGCCAGCCTGAACTTCAGCACAGAGGGATAAAAGATTGGAAGGTTCAAACAAAGCTCGTAACAATAACAACAAATATAACTTTTATTAACAAAACAACAACAAGAACAACAACAACATTATAAAACAAAACCCAAACATTTTAAATGAGAAAGGAAACATAGCTATCTATTAGTCTTTCGGCCTGCCCCTCGGAAGTTGGGGGAAAGGCAGAAGGGGTGCATGGGAGGTAGGGGCAGGGGGCATCACACCCGCCGGCATTTCATAGTCGTGCTCAACGGCATAGTCGACAGCCCCTGCCACGGCCACCAGCCAGTTGGATACCAACTGGTGGAAGAGTTCCAGGTCAGCCATCTCAGTGGAAATGTACTTTGAGATGTACTGCACGTACGCCTCCACCTTCTGTTCCCGCACCTCAACCGCCTGGAACCGTTCCACCAGTCAGTTGTCCATGGTGGCTGCTTGCTGCTGTAGGGCAGCCACTAAGTCCTGGGTGGGCCTCTCCACCTCCGCCCAAAAGGCCATTGCCACTACAGACACCTGGGGGGACTCCACATCGGAGGTGGAGGAGGGGGAAGGTCTTACATGGCGTTGCTTCTGGCATGCCTTCCTCCCCTTCTTCTGGTGCTGGTGCTCCACGGCCATGCCAGAGTCCTGCTGCCTAGCCACCGTCTCCCTATTGAGATTTTCAATATGGGTGATTAGCCCCTATGTGGTCCCCTCTCTCTGCCTCCTGAAACTTTTCCGGCAGATCTAAAGAGAATAAAAAGATCGGAACATAAGAAGTGCCATACTGTGTCAGACCAATGATCTGTGTCAAGCCCTGCCTGCATTCTGTCTCCACAAGTGGGTGGGCGAAAATCTCTCTCTGCAGGGGACTTCTGTTCCTAACAGGTCATAGAGGGCAATGCATAGCCTGTTGTTCCAGCCTCCGTGCCTTACCTTGCAGATGGAGAATCCGTTCTCCTTATCATACCACCTCCAGACATTGGACCTTGTCTGCCCACTGTCTGGGGGTGGCACTGGTGACCTCCACTTCATTGTCCTGCGTGGTGTGGCACCAGCACCGGCATCCGATTCCTCTCTGAAACAGGAACACATAAACAACACCTAAGTAATATCATGCATTTATGATGATGCTTCTAGTCCTCCCTCCTTGGGGTGCTAGGGATGGAAAATGGAGAGACCTTGGCTGGTACGTGCAATTAATCCTGCCCTTCTTTGGGTGGGTGCTAGGGAGGGATGCCAATGGAGACGAGGCCCTGGCTGGCACGCGCAAATCCTGTCCTCCTTGGGGTGCTAGGGATGGCAACTAGAAAGACCCTGGCTGGCACGTGCAAATCCTGTCCTTGTTTGGTGGTGCATAGGGATAGCAACCGGAGAGTGGAGACCCTTGCAAGCCTGGCACATGTTTGGGTGGGGGTGCTGCTCGTGCTCATGCCTGACTGCTGGAAAAGCCCCCCACACTACAGTACCCTCTCTCTCTGTGGCAGACATCCGCTGCCACCCGCTGTGCCCACTGTTTGTGCCTGGCTGATGCCCACTGCCCACGCACCCACCCGCACACTAGTGAGCTCGCTCTAACAGATAGTATTATTCTTGTCCTCAAAGTTAAAAAAAGGTTTACAAACCTGGCAGCAGTGGCAGCACCTCCTGTGCCCACCGGCTCTTGCTCTTCCACCACCAAAGGTCCAGCAGCAGCGGCAGGAACCTCTTCCTCTACCACCAGCTCCGCCACCTTGGCCTTCCTCCAGGCCCGGCGTTTAATGGTCACCTTCTTCATTTTTTTTTTTTTAAACAAGCACACTCACCCCAACACCAACCAACAGTCACCCACCAACAGTCTCCAACCAGCCAAACCAACAGTCAAACCAAAACCAGCACACAGTCCAACACAAACACAGCCAAAACACACCAAACACCCAGCCGGCCACAACACACACTCTCTTTCGCCACACAGCTCCACATGCAGTCAAATTTCTGGTTTCCGGCATGATCACGGGATCTTGTGATACATTTTTCCGAATGCCTGAACCGAATGCGACCAAACCGAATGACCGAACCTGAACTCAGCGACCGAACCGAATGACCGAACTGAACGACTGGACCGAACAGGACCAAAACAAATGACCGAACCAGAACTGAGATCTGTTCGCACATCCCTACAAGACCTCCTCTGCCTACAGCATCATGAACAGATGCTCGTCTAGCCGGGTTTTGAAAACATCTAAGGAAGGAGATTCCACAACATCTCTCGTCAACTTAACCCGTTGTCCAACAATTCTTGCAGTTAGGAAGGTTTCTCTAATGTCCAAAGGAAATCTACCTTGCTGCAACTGAAGCCCATTCCCTCTTGTTCTATCTTCTGTGACAGAGGAGAACAAAAGGTTGCCTTCTTTTTTGTGGCATATTTTTAGGTATGTGAAAACTGCTGCCATCCCTGCCCCTTAGTAATTTTTTCCTCTAAGCTAAACGTACCCAATTCTTTCAGCCTTTCCTCAGATGACTTGTCCTCCAGCCCAGTCTGCTCACTAGGAACACGAAAGAGAGAGAGAGTATGGTTGTTGTGCTGGATTCAAAAGTAATAGATAGAGACAAAATAGTTCTGGGGGCAGTCTTATGAGATGTGATTCAGTTTAAAATCCATTAAAAATAAATAAATCATGGTGCATGTGCAAAATGGCCACTGGACATGCATGCCTTCTTCCAAAACCAAAATGGCAGTCGCAGCGTTGCTGACATTTTGGGAAAGGGCAGACAGTCTGCGCATTCATAGCAGCCATTTGTACATGCAAAGTCTGGCTGCCTTTTCCAAAATAGCAGTGATACCGCCAAGGCCATTTCAGAAGAGGGCACACATGCATAGACTGGTCTGGTGGTCTTTTTGTGTATGTGCACTATTTATTTTTAATATATATATATTAAATGTTTTATTTATTTATATTTATATTAAAATGTATTTGTCACCTTCTCCTGCCTCAGGCATCTCGAGTGGCTCACATTTTAAAACATATTAAAATAAACAGTAATAAACTACAATTTAAAACAATATAAAACACATCCCTATCCAACCTACCCATCCCATCTCCCTCGGGAAAGGCCTAGCAGAACAGCCAGGTCTTACTGTCTACAGAAAGAGGGGAGGTCGGTAATCAAGCGGCCCTCTGACGGGAGGGAGTTCCACAGCCGCAGCGCAACCACAGAGAACAATGACACCCTCCTCATGGTGGACACCTGGGAAACCCAGGGGACCCTGAGGAGGGCGCCCCTGGTCGAACGCAGGGGCCGATCCAGGACCTGGAAGGTGAGGCGGTCCTGCAGGTAGCTGGGGCCCAAGCCATTTAGGGCTTTAAAGGTCAGCACCAACACCTAGAATTGGGCCTGGAAAACTATCGACAGTCAGTGTAGAGAGCAAAGCACTGGTGTAATGTGCCTGCGTCGGCCCGTTCCCGTTAGGAGACAGGCTGCCGCGTTCTGCAACAGCTGCAGTTTCCAAACCAGCACCAAGGGTAGCCCCATTAGAGTGCATTGCAGTAATCCAGTCTTGAGGTAATAAAAGCATGGATGATTGTGGCCAGATCTGAGTCCGAGACATACAGCCTAAGCCGATGTACCAGATGTAACTGGCAAAATGCCCCCTTTGCCACAGCCTCCACCTGGACATCCAGGAGGAGCTGTGGGTTCAAGAGCACCCCCAAACTCCGGATCTGAGAAACCAAGGGGGGATGGATCCCATCAATGATGGGGGGCCATCACTCCCTCTGCCTTCCCCACAACCATCACCTCCATCTTATCAGGATTTTATTTCAGACAGCTCGCCCTCATCCAATCTCCCACAGCTGACAAACACCGAGACTGCCGGGCCTGAGTCAGAGGAAAATGAAAGGTATGGCTGGGTGTCATCAGCATATTGATGACATCTCACCCTATACTCCCTAACAACCTCCCCCAAAGGCTGCATGTACAGATTGAACAAGAGAGGGGATAAGATGGAACCCTGAGGAACCCCACACGTGAGGCCCCGGGGGGAAGATGAAAACTCCCCCAGCAGCACACGTTGGGTTCTTCCAGCCAGGAAAGAGTGGAACCATTCAAGAACAGTTCCGCTAATCCCTGCCCGGTCCCACAGCCAAGTCACCAACAACTCATGATCAACGGTATCAAATGCAGCCAAGAGATCTAAAATGACCGACAGAGTTGAATGACCCCAGTCCAACTCATGGCAGAGGTTGTCAGTCAAGACCATAAGTTCAGTCTCCATGTCATAACCCAGATGAAAGCCTGACTGCGAGGCATCAAGAAAGTTGACCTGATCCAAATGCTTCTGAAGCTGCCGAGCCACCACCTGTTCAATAACCTTTCCTAAAAAGGGAAGGTTAGAGACTGGCCAATAGTTGGCAAGGATGCCAGCATCCAAAGATGGCTTCTTGAGCAGGGCCCACACCATGGCCTCCATGAGGCAGCCCGGCACCCTGCCCTCCCCAAGGGAGGCATTGATTATTCCCACCAGCAATGATCCCAATGTCTCCTGGCTAGCCTTAACCAGCCATGACGGACATGGATCTAATTCACAACAGGTGGCTCAAACAGTCCCAAGAGCATCCCCTGCATCTGAGGGTGATACAACCGGAAACTCATCCCACAAAATACAACAAGACGGGGTTTCTACTGCCTCTGACCCATTCTCTGCTTAAAATGTTGCATCAAAACTGTAGTGAATTTTAGTGATTTTATCTGCAAAAAAGTCCACAAACAAATCACAGTGAGCATTTGAGGGTTCTACGACCAAGCGGAGGGAGGCCAGACTGACCAGCCCCCTCACCACCTGGAACAGCTCAGTCAGGCAGGACTTAGCGGATCCAGTGAGGGCAGCAAAGAAAGCCTTCTTTGCTGTCCACACCACAAGGTCATAGGTACGTAACCAGACTCTATGCCGCAATCGGTCAATTTCAGTACATGAGTGATGCCACCATCACTCTAACTGCTACACTTCCTGCTTCATCAGCTGCAGCTCCCCCATATACCATGGGGAGCTGCGTTGTCAGCTATTCTGGAGCGGATGCCTAGGAGCAACACGGTCGATGGCCTCAGTCAACATAGAATTCCACATGGACATGAGGTCATCAAGTGAGCGGCCATAGAGGTCAGAGGAAACATCCCCATGAGCTATCTGGAACCTTTATGGTTCCATAAGCCTTGGGGGCAAATCAACCTAACTGGTTACGCACCGCCCCGGGGCCCGACATGCACCAGGATACCCGCCTAGAGGAGATAATGATATTTCCACAACAAGGGCACTGTTGACACCTCCCCCACTAACGGATCCCCTGCCTCAAGGCCTGTGCAAAATATTATGTCCAGGGTATGTCCTCCCACATGTGTGGTGCCCACTACTCTCCGAGACAGGCCCATGGCTGCCATGGCGGCCATGAACTCATGCTCTGCCGCTCCAAGACTGGCGTCGACATGGATGTTGAAGTCCCCCAGAACTATCATCCTGGAGGACCGCAAGACCACCTCCAACGCCAGCTCAGTCAGTGCGGGCAGGGAGGCTGCTGTACAGGTGTGTGCCCGTATATCAGCAGTATTCCCACTCTATCTCTGGCCAAATCCAACACCAGATGAAGACCATTCACGCCCATGATAGGTTGCACAGGAAATCTCATTACAGACCAGGTATCCTTAAAAATAATGGATACACCCCCCCCACCCATCCCTCCAGTCGCGGCTGATGCTGCATGAAGTACCCAGCTGGAACAAGGTCAGCCAATATAGGCCCCGACTCAGTGTCCAGCCAGGTTTCCGTAACACATGTAAGGTCGGCCGCCTGGTCCAGGATCATCTCCCGGACCGTAGTTGACTTATTAGCCATCGACCTCACATTTACCAGCATCAAACCGAGGTCCAGGGCCCTCTGATCCCCGATCACCTCACTGCCTGTCTGGGGGCTGGTGAGCAGGACAGATATATAACATCTGTTCCATCTCACAGATCGAACTCACCTCTCAGAAGGAACATAATTCCCCCAGCCCAGTACAACCCCTGTGGCTGCAGACCCACCCACCTCAGTCCACTCCCCTGACTCCCCCCATAGCCCGTCCCACCAGCCCCCCGAGGGAGATCCCCACCCCCAATACACCCCCATCCTCCTCTGCCACTGGAGGATCATCCCCCCTCTCAAAGGGCTGCACCCCACCCTCACACCAAGGGGGTCAGCCCTTCCCTCCCTAACCCAGTCCCCTTGCCCCCCTCTTCATAAAGAACACAACCCAGCCCCCAGCCCTCCTTAAAATACAACAAAAAACTCCCACCAATGTTAGTAACCCCCCCGACCCTCCCGGTCCTGCTAAGGGCCATGCCTAAGGACCACGCCCACGCTAAGGGCCATGCCGGGCAGCAGGTCACTTTTGGTTGTGCTGGGCCCGGATGTCCTGGCCATGCGCCCTGCCCCTGCCCCCTCCTCCAAGCAGGGGAGAGGGGAGATGGTACCTCAGGCCGGGCAGCACAGCTCCTTGACGTGGCAACTGGGTTCAGCAGCGGCAGTGGTGGCGGAAGTGGTGGCGGCAGGTAAACCATGCAGGGATGGCAGGAGCAACTGCTCCCAGGCCGGGTAGCAGGCCACTTTTGGTTGCGCTGGTCCCAGACGTCCTGGCCATGCACCCTGGCCCTGCCCCCTCCTCCAAGCGTGGGAGGGGGGAAATGGTACCTCAGGCCGGGCAGCACAGCTCCTTGATGTGGCGGCTGGGTCCAGCAGCGGCAACGGTGACGGCAGTGGTGGCGGCAGCGGCAGGTAAGCCTTGCAGGGATGGCGAGAGCTTACCCTTATTTAATTTACTCAATTAAATTTAATTGATTTAAATATAGATCTGTAATATGGATCCAAATTTAAATCTGGAAAGTGTGAGATCAGAACCGCAAATGAATTCTTCCTCAGGCTGGTAACCCTCCAGTAATTGCTCTAACCTTCTACATCTCTGTTGTGTTCCCTACTTGGTTTTGATATGTAACGACCAACCTATAATCTACCCCTACAGCTACCTCCCTAATGTTGGCAATTTTGCACAGGCTACATTTACATTTGTTTACAGTTTTTATTTTAAATGCCAGCACCCTCCCTAGTATTGTTTTCATTTCTACCTGTCTTGCATTGCTCAGTCTGTAGTACTGATAGGTTACCAGCCTGAGGAACAGCCCTATGTGGCTGAAAAGCTTGCCTACTCCTGTGGTGTCCTGTAGGGTTCCATCTTGTCTCCCCTCTTGTTCAATGTATACCTGAGGCTGCTGGGCAATATCATTTGGAGGTTTGGAATGAAGTGCCATCAGTATGATGATGACACCCAGCTCTCTCTCTCTCTCTCTTTTTCATCTAACCCAGGTCCTGCAGTCTTGGTATTTACCCAATGACTGGCTGCTGTTGAGGACTGAATGAGGGTGAGCTGATGGAAACTGAATCGAGATAAGACTGAAGTGATGATACTGGCCAATCTTGTGACTTGGAGGGGATTGGGAGCTTTGTTATTGAAGGGTCCACCCCCTTCTGGTTAACCAGGTTTGCAGCCTTGGAGTGCTTCTGGACCCTTTGCTGCACCTGGAACATCAGGTTGCGGCAGAGGTCAGGAGTGCTTTTCACCAATTCCATCTGGTAAGGAGGTTGCATCCCTTTCTTTCTGATTCTGATTTGGTCACCATCCATGCTTTCATCACCTGAGGCTAGACTACTGCAATGCGCTCTACATGGAGCTGCCCTTGGTGATTGTCTGGACACTGCAGCTCAGGTAGAATGCAGCGGTCCAGCTCCTTTCAGGGGTCACTGTGAGCACATTACACCTGTACTCTATAATCTGCACTGGCTTCCTATGGCTTTCTGGGCAGAATTCAAGGTGCTAGTTCTGACCTTTTAAAGTAGGGTTGTTCAGAGTATTAAAAAAAAAAAGTGAATACTTCCAAAGGTCTGAGGACCAATCCTGAGTGTTTAGGCTGGTCCCCAGACCCTCGGAAAATACTCAGAATTTGGGGGTCGGGGCAGGGAGGGAGGGAGGCTAGAGGGAGTCTGGGGGAGGGACTAGGCAAGCAGGGGCCAGGGAAGAGGCGGTGGGGGCCTAGTCAGGGGTTGGGGGTAGAGTACTTACCCCCATGGTCTCTTCCCAGGCTGGTAACCTAAAAGAAAAAGGGGGAAAAAATAAGCATGCCCAGAAGGGCCTGAATGGCCCCTTCTGAGCATGCTCAAACCTTTCCAAGATGGCGCAGGTGGTGTCAGCATGATGCAGGATGCCATCTTGGATGTGGCCAGCTGGTTATGGGTATGCTCAGAAGAACTGGCTGGCCCCATTCAAGATGGCACCCACAGTGTGATGACACTGCCAGTGCCATCTTGGAAAGCTCCGAGCATGCTCAGAAGGGACAATTCAGGCTGTTCTGAGCATGCTCTTTTTTTCCTTTTACTTACCCCCAGGAAGAGGCCACACATCTCAGGACCCCCTCTGGAGGGTAACTACACTACCCATTATGCCCCGCTAGGCCCCCAACCCTTAAGTACCCAGCCTCTAAGCCCCTGATAGGCCCCCACTGCCTTACGTACTCCACCACCGAACCCCTACTAGGTCCCCACCTCCCTTTCCCAGGCCCATGCTAGCATATTCCCTCCCTCCTCCAGCCCTTGCTACACTGTTCCCTCCACCTGCTGCCCTCTGGTCCCTCCTTCCTACACTCAGCTGAGTTTGGCCAAGTTCCAAATTTTCAGGGCAAGTCCTAGGAAATTTGATACTCAGCAAACTGAGGCTGAATAGCCTGGTTCTTGGTAAATTCCAAGAAAAATGGAGGACCAAGTTACAGCACTATTTTAAAGCCCTAAATGGCCTGGGTCCCACATATTTGAGAGATTTCCTTTCCATCCATGCTCCATTCTAACACCTGCGGTTGGCCAGGAGTGCTCTTTTGTGGGTACCACCTGCCAATTCTGTTCATACAACAAGGGTTCACAGAGAGGCCTTCTCAGTTCCTGCCCCAATGGTATGGAGCCCCCTTCCCCTGGTGGTCCATCAGAGCCTGAGCATTTTCCTGAGGCAGTGTAAAACCTTTCTGTTTGATAGAGCATTTGGCAGGCAGAGTTAGGGGTTGATGTGGGAGGTTTTAGGGGTGAGGGTGGGTTTTTTAATGAAGGTTTTAAATGGAGTTTTATTGTATTTTTATGTTGTGTGTTTTTATTACATAAGCCTCCCTGAGCCATAGAGAAGGACGAGGGGGAAATATGAATAAAAAATAAAACAAATGCCCTCACCAACAGAAGTTTGGTCCAATAAAAGAGCTTCCTAATTGATGAATTGTCCCTTTAACAAGTTTGGTAGCTCTGCACTTAACCCAGACAGAGCCCTATTTTCTGTTTCTTTTAGTTTGCCAAAACAATCCAAGTAGACAGTCAAGGTGGCAGTGTGGTTACTAATTCCCCTGCCCAGCCTCCTTCTCTCTATAAGCCCACAAATACATTTTGCATGAATTAGTGGGATAGCAGCTCCAGTATCAAGCTCCATTCTCAAAGGAATTCCTTCAATCAAAGGTGTGACCCACATACCCTCTCTGACTTCATATGCTGATAAAACATGCAGTGCTAGATCTTGGTCAGAGTAACTACATGCAGCTCTTGTCCTCTGTCAAATTATGTATTTCTGACTTCCGTCCTTTCTTCAGATCAGACCTCAACAGTGTTTTTTTTGGTTGGACAGGTACTCTGTTGCTGGTCCTGAAACTGTGCAACAAGTAACAGTGATGTGCCCTGTTTTCTGGCAGTTTGGATGAATCACTCTGCCCAGCAGTCCTTCTCAGAGTGTGTAGTTTGGATGTAACAACCACGCGGAAATTTCTTATGTTCCTGTGGTTCTCTTTTTCACTGACTTGGTGATGCACTGTCTGGATCACAATAAATTCCAGAGACTCTTTGTATCCATGGCAATGGCCACCTCAATAGCTTTCTTGACCGTAAGGGTTGTTATAGACAGAAACCGTTTCCAGTGTGATACCTTTCTGTGATGGCTACTGCGTTTGAACATGCTAGGCTGTCAAAATTTAGTAATGCCGAGGAGGGAAATGACAGGTCTGACTCACTGTGTGGCGGGTCAGATGGGGACTGGGCCCACGAGTGGCAGCATGCTACCTTGAGTTGGGCAGCCTTATCCCACTTTGCGTAGGGCTGTTACACTGGCCCCTGCATCTTTGGCCTTTTTCTGAGGACATAGGGAATAGCAGTCAGATTCCGTCCCCAGGGTGGATATCTGACAGTCAATGGACATATGAGCCACTGCATCTCATGGCAATAGTGCCCAAATTGGGATAAGGCTGCCCAACACGAGATAATGGCTTATATGACTGTACCATTAGTTTCTTTGCACTATTTGTTCTTCCGCTCTCTCTGCTGATTGCAGGCTCTCAGTGCAGTTTGCAGACAGTCTTTGTTCCCTAGCAACTAGTGGGAAGTTTGGATTTGGATCAATTCGAATCATCCAAATTTGGATGATTCATATTAGACAATGTGAACCTATGGGGGGAAACGAACCAATGGTTTGACTGCCCTGGTGGGGCTCTATCAAAGCTCTTTGGAGCAGTGCTGGTACTGCTCCAAGGAGCTTATGCATGCCAAATCCATCCTGTCCCCAGCTCTGCCTCTCCTGGACTCCTGTCTGATGCCTGTTTCCCCCAGACTCCTGCCCACCTGACCCATCACCCACCCCAGCTAGTTGCTTTACTAATCTTTTTTCCTAGGTTCCAGAGTCCTAACCAGCAACCCACAGCACCTTACACAACTTTCTCAGACCACAATGGGAAGAAAATACCATGGAAAATCAGTGCGCATGGTGCGAAACTGGCTGCCATGGCCATTCTGAGCATGCACAGTCATTTTACAAAATCGTGCTGTCAGCGTCGGTGCCATTTTGGAAAATGGCAGTCAGTCTGGGCATGCTCAGCCAGCAGCCGGGTATGCACAGATCGGTAGGTAAAACTGGTAGGTAAAGCCAATACCTACAAGCAACCAGACATGCACTCCCCCCCTGAAAAACCCCATCCATTGCTCTATTACGCCCACCTATGCAAGGCAAGCCCCCTCCCCACACACCATAAATTAAGTTAATCAGAAAGAAAGCTTTCCCTCTGTGCCCCAGCTGGGCACATTCTTGGCAAAGTTGAACCCACAGCCAAAGTACAGTGCCCCAAAAAGCAGATTAAAGTCAAAGCCAAAGTACCCACAGCATGGCCCAGCAGCAGTGCACCCACTTTAAAATATATTGACAAAAAGAAAAGGCAGGGTGGCTATTAGCGTGCCCCATTATATTACATGCAACCTCTTATGTGGGTGGGTTGCATTGGGTGCCCCACCAAAACATAGCATTATCAAACAAATCAAGCAAGCAAGTTTCAATAAGATTTTTGGTCCATGTAGCCCCATGGATGTCACCAGCCAGCCCAGCAGGCATAATACCCACAAGAAACCAGACATGTACCCTCCCCCCATAAAAATCCTCCATTGCTCTATTATGCCCACCTATGCAAGGCAAGCCCCCACCCCACCCACCATTAATTAATTAATTAATTAATTAATTAATTAATTAATTAATTAATTAATTAATTAATAATATTTAATATCCCGCTCCTTCTGCCTAGGCAGCTTGGGGTGGCTTACAATATATAAAAAAATATAAAATATATGATCATTAAAAACATAACAGTATAAAAAAAAAGGGGGGCGGGGAGAGGGAAATGGAAGAAAACATTGCCCCCAAAAAGAAGGGGAGAAAAAGAGGGGAAAAAGAGGGATGTAAAAAAACATAAAAAACCCGGACAAAAAGAAATACCCCACCCTTACAATAAAAACCCACCCTCCCCCATCTCCCTCGCCAAAGGTCTGGCAGAACAGCCAGGTCTTGCATTGGCATAAAAAAGAGGCCTCTACTGGGAGGGAGTTCCACAGCCTCGGTGCGGCCACCAAGAACACACTCTCTATCGTCACCCACTGGGATACCCGGGGGACTTTGAGAAGGGTGCTCCCAGTCAGCTGCAGGGGTCGATGTGGAGCATGGGGCGTGAGGTGATCCCGCAGATACATGGGGCCCAAGTCATATAAGGCTTTATAGGTAAGAACCAGCACCTTGAATCGGACCTGGATGTCAGTGGGACGGGGAACGGGGAGGTCTGGTAGGAGTAGAGGGCGAGGGGAGATTGGGGCACTCTCAAGGAGTGGTGTGCGGCACAGGTGGCCCCGCCCCACTTCCTCGGCACAAGGGAGGGGTGTCGTATGCCCGTCAGGATAGTGCGTGGGCTGTTCCTTGGGCTTTCGCACCTGGAACGTAGGCCCCTATCATCATAGGGCGCCGAGGAATGAGGACTGGGGCACCCTGCCCACCGTTCAACCACTCGTGTGTTCGACGTGCACTCACAAGGGGGGAAGGGTCGTGCCCGGATAAGGTGAGGAAAGGGGGGGGGTAAGGGCCCCGGAAGGTTTGGGGAGGCAACACTCTCTTTCGCTCCATGGGGAAGGACACCCACAGGGGGGAGGGGAAGGGGCTCCAGGCTACTTCACTCACACAGGCACTCACTCACTTAGGCTCTCCACGGGAACAAGAAGGAACACTCACCACAGCCACACTCAATCTCATTTCAGCTCAGCCACTCGGGAGAAGCAAACAGGAAGAAGGGAAAGGAGTTCAGTCTCGAGGGTAGAGGGACGCTCGGTCAGCTTTCGCACCAGGGGCCAGTTTCAGATCACCGGCGCTGCTAGCCAGGCGGTGCCAGCATTTGTAAGGCAGGCTCCACCCAGCTTGCGTGCTAGGAGGCACTGGGAGTGTCGCACAGGGCCGGGCCCCGCCCCCTGCGCAGGCAGCGGCGTCGGCGCAGGATCTGTTGCCGGAAGTGGTTGTTTCTGCGGGGAATCCGCCGCTGACGTGCTGGGGATGTGTTGCTCTGCTGTATCTTCTGGGGCCGGCAGGTATGGCTGCGTATCCCGGGGGGGTGCAAGAGGTGCAGGGGGGCAGCCACGCAGGCGGCGGTATTGTCTGGAGCCTGTAATGCTTACAGTACCCCCCTGAAAGCCCCCCATCGAAGGCCCTGCCGGGGTCCTGGTTTCTCCGGGTAATGTTTATGAAAGAGCCGGATGAGGCGGGGGGCTGAGACCAAGGTTGCGGGTTCCCAGGAGCGGTCCTCAGGTCCATACCCCGCCCAGTCAATGAAATAGTGGAGTCTTCCGTAGCGTCGTTTTGAATCAAGAATGGCCCGAACTTCATAAGCCTGTGATTCAGGAGGGTCGGCGTTAGGGGAGCTGCAGGGTCGATCCGAGAGGTCAGGCGGGGAGGCGCGTTTCAATAGAGAGACATGAAAGGTGGATTTTGAGCTGTGGTGGCAAGGTGATCCGATACGTTACTTCATTAATCTGTTTATCAACTGGGTATGGGCCAAAGTACCTGTCATTCAGTTTCCGGGAGGGGCATCGCAATGGATAATGTTGAGAAATCCATACATAATCCCCCGGCTGGAGAGGGGGAGCCGCTCGGCGGTGCTTGTCGGCTTGTTGCTTATAGCGTTGCCGTGATTGCTGTAATGTACCCTTCGCTATTTGTTGTATTTCCTGGATGTGTTGTATTAAGGCCCTGGTGGCGGGAACACGTGTTGCTGGGATGTCAGGTATTGCAATCTGTGGGTGAAATCCATAATTTACAAAGAACGGAGAGTTCCCCAAGGATGCATTGGGTGCATTATTGTGGGCAAATTCAGTGAAGGGAAGCCAGGCATACCAATCGTCCTGGAGAAAATTTATATAGCATCGTAAATACTGCTCAAAGTCTTGATTCACTCGTTCCACTGCCCATTCGCCTGAGGATGGTAGGCGGTAGTTAATTTGATTTGAATACGAAGGGCCTTAAAGAGGGCCTTCCAGAACAGAGAGGTGAACTGAGATCCCCTGTCGCTAATGATTTCAAGAGGCCATCCGTGAAGTTTGACTACATGACGTATGAATAAGAGCGCGGTTCGATAAG
>QEPC01010142.1:1603704-1627206 GCA_003113815.1 Sphenodon punctatus
GGGGGAAACACAAAGAACACAGAGAGGGGTACAAAACTGAAATGAAACCTAAATCAATCTAATGCTACTCAAAATGAATAAGAAAACAGGGGAAGGGAATCAGGGATGGAATATATATAGAGGGAGAGGGAAAGGATCCAATGGAGGTGGGAGGGAGGAAAGAAGATTGAACACACGGAACACAGGGAGGGGTAAAAACAAAAAATAACACCTAAATCTATCTAATATAATCTAAATAAATGATAATTTATTCAAATGATGGTGAAATAGGAGGAGGATGGCAATGGATTAGAAATAGGAAGGAACAAAAACTGCTGGGGGAGGGAGCCTTCTGAAACGCCTGCTGTCAGGAACAGTAACTAGCTCAGAAAGTGTTGGGAAGGGGGGAGGCCAATGAGTTTTGTTTCTTGCTGCGCCTGCCTCACCGCAGGCCCCATTGGCTCCATGCAGCCTGGCCCGTGTCCAATTGCAGACTGCGAAGCCAGTGGTCTGAGGCGAATAGGGATGGTGATTGGGCAGGCTGGCTGCTACTCCAAGCCTTTCCACCCCTGGTGCCTGGAAGTCTGCTCCTCAGTTGACTCCCCCTCCCTGTCACATTTTGCCTTCCTGTGACACGTTTTTGCAACCCGAACTCAACCAAACACGATCTGAACTGACTGAACTGTTTGGTCATTTCGACGTTCAGAATAGAGTTCGGTTCGGTCAGTTCGGGTTCAGTCGTCTGAACAGGCCGAGTTCGGGCCGAACTCTGAACTTCCGAACCGCGTTCGCCCATCCCTACTAAGTTTAGTTTCATAGCTCAGAGAAGTTAGGGTCAACTGTCTGGGTCACTCCAGTTATGCATGCAGTGGCACCTTGATCACTTGATCAAGGGTTCCAGAGTTTCCGAGTACCGGCCTTGGTCCTCAGAACCTTGGAACTCAGAAATTTGGAACCAAGTACCATGATCCCTGGTGAATTCCGAACAAAACCGAATACCGAGTTTCAGCTCTAATTTAAGCTCATATTGCTTAGATACAAACCAAATTAGAACAATATGAACCAAAATCTGAATTGAAATCAGTTCAGTTCAGAACCACTCGAATTCCAATCCAAACTCACATCCCTAATAGCAACCCAAGCAAAATGGCTTCTCTTCAGCCTTGCAGTTTCACTTTCCAGACTGCAGCAGGAGTAACTGTGTATGCCTTTAGTTAGGCTTTAAGCTCTTCCCACTGTGGCTGATTACTTAAGTGACTTCTTTAAGCATGCCAGCGAGATGTGTAAATTGGCTGTGTTTTTGTGCTCCTCCTGACGCTTCCGGGGCAGCAGGGCTCCAGGCATTGGTGGGAACAAAAATTCCACCTTCCTCACCTATGTTGTATTTGTGGGCTTATAGAGAGAAGGAGGCTGAGACAGGGGAGCTGGTTACAACACAGCCACCTTGCCTGACTACTTTTATTGTTCTGGCAAACTAACAGAAGCAGAAAGTAGAGCTCTGCCGGGGATAAGTGCAGATATATGAAACTTGTTAAAAGGACAATACATCACAACTAGGAACAGGAAACTGGGGAGAATAATACTTCCTGTTTCTGGCCTATCTGAACCTGCTGTGACCTAGACCAGGAACTTGCCTGACCTAATCCCATGTCTGTTCCTGTGATGACCATGACTTGTGGAATTGTTCCTGCTGGCAGCTTAGTTGATTCTGTCTCCGCGCCCTCCTTGACTCCACTCTGACTCTTGGCCCCACTTGAGGCACCTCCATCCACCACATACATGTACACACATCTTGTATCCTCTTTTTGCTTTCCTCTTGCTCTCCCCCTTATCCTGACTCTCAGTCCACTTTCCCATGAGTTGCTTTGGCGCCACAGGAGCATGTGCTATTCAAATCTAGCGCAGCTCCCATTTTGTGGGAAAAGAGGAAGTGCGGTTCTCCCGCCAGTAAGCTTGCTCAATGGACAGGATAGGATTTCACTACCCTGTCTGATGCTCAAGCTTGCCAGTGGGAGAGCCTCATTTCCTCTTTTCCCATGAGATGGGAGCTGCACCAGATTTGAATAGTACATGCTCTCATGGCGTCAAAGGCTGCTCGTGGGAAAGCAGCCTCACTCTTTCTTGCTACTCAATCATTTTGGAAACTCCCTCTAGCTCAGTCAGAGTGGATGGAGCTAGGATTTTGCCATCTGTGTTCCTTCTTGAGCCCTCCTCCCCATGCCTTCCGCACCCTCCCTAGGGCTCCCATTTTGAGAACCACTGCTGTAGACAATGAGAGGCTTGGGGGAGGAATTTAGTTCTCAGGGCTTGTTAAGCACATTTTCCCCCTTGTTGGCACATTCTTGCTAACTGCCTGTTTTTGTCATTGTAATTCCATGTTGTTATCAGCAGCAAATTGTTGGCGAGGGCTAGGGGACTGAACGCTTTTCATTTGAATGATTTTCAAGGGCTCGATGCATCTGGCAGGACATGGCGCCACAAGATGCAACTAATGTGGATCTAGGACTGAGGAAAAAATTGTATGCTATTAAACTCTATTACCAAAGGAACCTTATGCAACTGAATAATTTACGGGCTGCATCATGGTGCATGTGGACAAAGGACATTTGCTGTTTTCTAACATTTAGTAGTTTAACTAGTAGGCAACCCACTCTTTTAACATAATGTTTGAGCCATGGGGAGTTTCCTAGGTTCATAAGGAATTTTTTTACCGTACCACATCGGGCTCCTATGATTCTTCCTATCTTTCCTGATGCCACCAATGAAAAGCTTTTAATGTGTTTTTGGGGGGGGAGGGTTGGGGGGGATTTTTAAAGGAATCAATACGTATTACAGCAGGAGTGGGGAACCTTTTTTGGTTTGGGGCTACGATGGCAACTTTAAAATGGCTGTCAGGTCACAACAAAAATACAGAAAAATTGTGACCTACATCACCCAAAGGTCTCATATTTTGGATCTGTGCTTAATCCACTGAGTTTGATTTATGTCAGAACTGAAATAGAAGCATTATCTGAGGCAGCAACGAAAAGGAATTTTCAGAACATGGTGAGGGGCTGCAAAGGTGATCAGCACTGTAGGAAGATATGGGGATAATAAAGAGATGTGGGAAGGCATGCTGAGACAGATCAGGGGAAGGGAGGGAAGGGTTTATACCATGGATTCTGTCTGCAAAGTGAGCCCCTCTCCATGAGCACTCTCAGAGAGTAGCTAGCTTGGAATGGACCCTGGTGTAGAAGATGGAGTTTTGCACATTCCCTCCTCCTAGCAGCAAGGGATGCAGATGCTCCAGGGAACATGGAGCCCCAGGCTTGTGGGCCCTGGTGCAGCTGAGTAGGTATACTTTGAAAAAACAAAAACCAGAAACTTAGTACCAGTCAGCTACAGCAACTAAAAGACCATATGGCACCAAACACAAGGGAAGGGCCAAATAAAAACCAATTAGAGGATGCATTTAACCCACAGGTCAGGGGTACCCCTCTCCCCCATGGCCCTTGAAATGTGCCAAGGCCCGCGAGAGGTACTTGGTTAACAGGGTAATGGAACTGGGTGGAGGGAATCAGGTTACAGCGAGGGACCCAGATGGGTGACACACAAGGAAACTACAGGAAGCTGACAGGCACAGGGCTGTGCAGGCACTTGGAGCAGAGCACTCACCTTGGGCCTCCTAATCAGAGTCCCCGACAATAAAGCATAGTTTCACTGTTATCTCTGTCCATGCGGTGCTTTCTTAACGACACCCTAGCAATTCTGTGCCCTGAAAGGCTGGTTCTGCTGAAGAAAGGACATTATGAATGGGCAAGGAAGAAGCTGTCGAAGCTGTAAAAGTGTGACATGTCCCATTGGAACTCTCTGTTTGGGCACTGACTGACCCGGCCACGCTCCGAGACCCTTTAAACTCTGCCCCTATGCCTTTTAATGCAAAGCACCAGCTTGCTCTGGAAATATTCATCTACTTAGCACAGTGTCGCTGGCAGCACACATTTTAACATGCTAGAATGGTTAAGCTGTTCACAGCATCTGCAGCTGCTGCCGGCTGATATGATATGCCTCTTGGAGATAGTCCGAGCGGCCGTTGCTGACCGGAAGGTCACAGAGGAAGCTATTTTGAATGGCACTTTGTAGGCTAAATTCACGCAGTATTTATAGCATGGAGATAGGCTTTTTCCTTTGCTATTGAACTATGGAGATTCTCACTGCATAATAGAAGCCAGATCCTCTTGTCCTGTCCTTCTCTGACCTATCAGGATTCCCTGGGCTTGGTTGACCTTCACAGCACTGCTGAGAGAGGAAGGGGTTTGACTCTCACAGTCCATAATATTTGTTGGAAAGCTCTTGCTGGTCCTCTTAAGTCCTAGGTTCTCAAACTGGGGGGGAGAAAGGCCCCCTGTGTGTGTGTGAAAGGTGTTTTTTTTGTGGGGGGGAGTGATTGCAAGGGGGACCCCAGCTGGCAAACACTTAGATCCACACTCTCACTCAGCAAGGGGGAACCACCAAAATAATGGGGACAAGGGGGAGAAAAGGGGGAAGTAATAAAGGGGTGGGAAGCTGGAGAGGAAGCATGCAGGGACAAGATGTGTGGGGGTGGGGTTGAAGCTCAACTATGACGGACAAGTGGAAGGGGGTGCTGTTCAAATTAATTGTAGAACCACTGTTCTAAGTGAGAAAGGTCAGGAACCCCGATGTGACAGGCTGCCATAAGTCCTTGCAGGGGCAGGCCAAGACTGGGGCATGTTGGCCCTTTGGAGAATTGTTAACCCCAGCAATGTTTGCTCATTGGCCCCAGTTGGCCAGCTGCAGGAACGGAATAAAAGGTCTGAGCTGAGAAACTGAGTAGGATGGATGGAAGAAGAACCAATGGATGAACAGATACACTGACCACTCACCCACACACCTGAGAGAAGCTCAGAGTAGGGAGCAGAAACTAGAGCTGAAATCTGCCATTCCCAAATCATCATAATGTGTCTTTTGGGGAAGTTTGCAAATGTTCACACTCTTTTTCACATTTGGGATGCTTTTTGTCCATTCACTGGTTTGGATATTTAAACTGGCAAATTTCTGGCACTTTTATGACACTTTTGTCACTTTCAGGTTGCCAAAATTTATTTATTTCTATTTATGAGCTGCCCTTCCCAGAGGTTCAGGGTCGCTCACAAACCATAAAAACATAAAATCTAGTACGAGCCCCCTCAAGCAACTCCCAAAACCCACCCAATACCACCTCCCCATTCCCCACACCCACCTGCCCCTCACACGCCTATCCCCAAACCACCCCAATTCCCTATCCCTACTCAGCAAATGCCTTCGCAACAAAAATGTCTTACACCGCTGCCTCCGGAAGACACTCAAGTTTACACTCAAATAAACCTCCAGGGGAAGTGAGTTTCATAGCATTGGGGCAGGAACCTAGAATGCCTTCCTGCGAGATCTTGTTGTACGAACAAGGCTAACGGATGGTACCCACAGGGAGGCATTCCTGGCCGATTACATGGGCCACACTTGGACATGGAAAGACAGACAATCTTTCAGATATAGTGGGCCCAGACCGTTTACAGCTTTAAGGGTCAATACTAGCACCTTGAATTGTGCCTAAAAAGCTGTAGGGAGCCAGTGCAGACTTTGGAGCACCAGTGTAATGTGCTCCTGATGCCTTGTTCTCGAAAGGAGCTGGGCCGCTGCATTCTGCACCAGCTGCAGCTTCTGAACAGTCATCAAGGGGAGCCCCATGTAGAGTACGTTGCAAGAATCTAGCCTTGAGGTGATGAAAGCATGGGTGCTAGTGGTCAGATCCAAATCAGAAAGAAAATACCACAGATAGAGTTGGTAAAAAGTGCTCCTGGCCACCGCCGCAACCTGACAATCCAGGTGCAGCCAGGGGTCCAGCAGCACTCCATGGCTGTGGACCTGATTGACCAGAGGAGGCTAGACTCCATCAGTAATGGGAGTCCCAATCCCATCCAGGTCACAAGGCCAGCCAATCATCATCACCTTGATTTTATTTGGATTCAGCTTCAATCAGCTCATCCTCATCCAGTCCTCGACAGCAGCCAGGCATTGGGTGAGCACCGAGACTGCAGGGCTTGGGTCAGATGAAAAAGAGTGGTAGAGCTTGGTGTCATCAGCATACTGATGGTACTTCACCCCAAACCTCCGAATGACTCAAGAGTGGTCCCATGCACCCCCGCCAGGTCCTGCAGTCATGTCAACAACACCTTGTGATCAGCTGTATCAAAGGCTGTTGAAGGATCTAACAAGATCAACAGGGTAGAATTTGCCTTGTCAATCTCCAAGTCCAGGTCATCAACCAAGGTCACAAGTGCAGTCTCTGTGCCATACCCAAGATGAAAGCATGACTGAAATGGGTCCAGGAATCTGACGACATCGAGATAAGCCTGGAGTTGTTGGGCAACCACCTGTTCAATAACCTTCACTAAAAAGGAAAGGTTAGAGACAGGCCGATAGCTGACTTGGGAGTCAGGATCCAGAGATGGCTTCTTATGTAGGGGACAGACAACTGCAGTCTTAAGGGCATCTGACACCCTACCCTCCCAAAGGGAGGTGTTGACAACCTGAGCCAGCAATGGCCCCAATATCTCCCAGCTGACTTTCACCAGCCAGGACGGGTAAGGATCTAATTCACAACGAATTGCCCTCATCGTCCCAAGTACTTCCTCTGTCTGCATCAGTGGGTGATACAGATTTAAACTGATTCAAATAAACAGGACAAGACTGAGCTTCCATAACTTCAAACCCTGATTCTGCAGATAAAATGGCAACACCCAAGTTATGGTGAATACGAGCGATTTTTTTCTGCAAAGTAATTAATAAAAATGTCATAGTGGGCATTAGATATTTATTATTATTTTTTATTTTTCAGATTTTTATCCCGCCCCCTCCTGCAACGCAGCTCGGGGCGGCTAACAACAACAATAATAACAATAAAAACAATTAAAATTCACTTAAAATATAAATATAAATATAAAATACATCAATAAAACAGGGCTAGAAAACGAATAAATAAATAGATAAATTGGCGGGGGATTAAAATCCCCCCCCCCACCTTCCCTCCCGAAGGCCTGGGCAAACAGCCAGGTCTTACAGTTCCGCCGAAATGTCAAAAGGCTTGGGGCCAGGCGAGCTTCCTCCGGAAGGGAGTTCCACAGCCGCGGCCCTACCACCGAGAATGCTCGCTCCATCGTGGCCCCCCGCTTAACACGGGGGACCTCCAGGAGGGCACCCCCGGCAGACCGCAGGAGCCGTTCCGGGGCGCGAAAGGCGAGGCGGTCCCTAAGGTATGAGGGGCCAAGGCAGAAGCCTTCTGGGCAGAAGCAGACTGGATTAACTAGGACCCTCACCACCCAGAACAGCTTTGCTGGCTGAGACTTTGTAGACATGATAGAGAAAAACAATTTCTTCGTCACAATCACAGCCATGGCATAGCCCTTTAAAAATGATCTATGCCACAGTCAGTTGGCTTCAGTGTGAGTCGAGCGCCACCAGTGCTCTAACCGCCAACTCTCTCGCTTCAGCCGCCTCGGGCCCTCAGTATACCAAGGAGACCTGTGCTGCTGCAGTGGTGGAAGCGGATGCCTGGGTGCAATTATGTCAATGGCCATGGTCAAGATGTCATTCTACAAGTCAACCAGATCATAGACAGAATATCTGCTAACATCAGTAGGTAAATCCCCCAGAGAATTCTGGAAACCAATCGGATCCATTAGCCTCTGGGGAAAGACCAACCTAACTGGTTCACCACCCCAATGAGGACATAGGAGGTGAGGATCTGGGCTTTCAGAAGGTAATGGTCTGACCATGACAACGGCGTTGTTACAACACCCCAAATAATTGGAACTCCTGTATCCAGGCTGTTGCAAGACATCAAATCCAATGGGTGCCCCGTCTCATATGTCGGGCCGGATATTATTTGGGATAGGCCCATGGTTGTCATGGCAACCATAAACTCCTGCTCCACCCCTGAAAGGCCAGCCTCAGCGTGTATGTTGAAATCACCTAAGGCAATAAGCCTAGATGATCTCAACACCACCTCCGAAACCAGCTCGGCTAGAGCAGCTAGGAAATCAGCTGTGCAGTGGAGTGGTTAGTACACCAAGAGGATCCTCAATCTGTCCTCAGCCAAATACAATATACGTTGGACACACTCTTTATTGGATGAGTTAAGTATTTGAAATTTCTCGGTTTTTACAGAGTATTTCAGTATTCGACTTAGCTTTACTGAATACCAAGTAACCGAGGATTCAGCTCAGTACTTGGTACTCGGAAAATTCTTGAATGAGCAACATACAGGGCTTTTCCTGCCCCTATATAAGGGTACATGGCACTCGGTTCTCAGAAAATACTCAGTACTCGGTTTCATTTTACCGAGTACTGAGGCCGAACTCTTGGAGCCAGTCTTCGGAAACTCGGAAATAATTCTGAATAAAAATTTTTCTATTTGGTTCAGCCCTACCAGATATGTCTGAAAATCCAAAGTGTCTTTACAGACCATGGCCACTCCATGCCTCACCTCCCCTATCCCTGGAGCCCCAGCTGATGCTGCACCGAGTACCCAGTGGGCACCATCTGGGACTATACTGGCTCAGATGCTTGGTCCAGCTTGGTCTCCATAATGCAAACGAGGTCAGTGGCCTCATCCTGAATCATTTTTTTAGAAAAAATGCCAAACAATCCCCCCCACCCCATATATAAGTAAGTTTCCAACACTGTCAGCAAAGTGACAAATAATCTGTTTTCAACAAAAATAGTATATTCTGCAAATAATTGTCTCAGCTCTACAGCCTTGTATTAACAGGTCTGGCTAGGAGCAAAGAGACACAACACATGAGACATTTAGGAGAACCAAGCCCTGGGTGGTGGGAGACCAGAGGACCAGAAGATTGGGATTCTAGTGAGGGCTTGTCTCGGGGCCAGAGAGAAGACTGGGAGTTTAGTGAGGCGCTTGCTTGTAAGCAAGAGGAATTCAAACGGATCACTGAAAATAAACACACCCTGTGGTAGGGGTGAAAGTAGATTTTTGGCCTGGTTCCTATCCCAATGGAACTGGGTGTTTTCTTCGGTCTGATCGGAACTCAGACCAAACAGTTAAAAAAATCTGTTGTGCATGGAAAAAATGGCGGCCGCTGTTCTGTGCGTGTGCATATGACTGCTGCCATACAGCAACTGTACAGTACAACTTGCTGCATGGCAGTAGCCATTCCTCACATATGCAAAAGCGTCCAGTCGGAATTCCAGTAAGCCATTCCAATTTTGTGGAATGTTTCCATGAAACTGGAATGGCTTTTTCGACCGCAGAAGAAGTATGCAACTGTTTGGCCTGGATCCTGACAAAATTCACAGTCAGAGCAACTTGTTACATAAACCCTGCTTTAGATAATGCTGGCTTTGTCTGAACAAGCAGGCATGATCTGTATTTGCTCATGGCAGCAATCATGGGCTAAAGGTTCTTCCCCTCTCTGGCCAAGCACTCAGCTTCAGGATGAGCTTTACTCATTGCAGTCAACATAGTACCCCAAGTCCTGTGGTACTAGTAACCATGAGGGAAAAAATGTCTGGTTTCTGTGCATGCTACTGGGGAAATAAAAGGCTGTAGTCTTACAGCATTAATTCCAGTTTCAGTATCTCAGTAGTTTCCTCAGCCTTGTTCCTGTTCATATTATCACTCTAGTTGTGGGCTTGGTAATGACTATAACTAAAACTATTGCCCTTTTCACACAGACACTCTAACACTGGTAAAATGGGTGTTAAAATTTATTACACATGTTACAGGGCACCCATAAAGCATGCCTGCAGCCCTGCAACATGTATAATAAAATGTAGCACCCATTTTAACAGTGTTAGACTGTCTGTGTGAAAAGGGTCAAAGAGAAACCAGACTTGAACCAACACCCTCTGGAACCTGGGGTCAGTGGCTGGCTTCAGAAGCTGGAGAGCGGGAGTTGGAAATAGCTGGAGGCGAGTGCCCTGACTGGCTTGCAGCAACAGGAAGCTGTGTGGAACATCTAGCCATTTCCTGTTCCCTGATTCCCAGCCTGTTCTTCTGACCCCTTCATCCTGATCATAAGAACATAAGAAGTGCCACACTGAGTCAGACCAATGGTCCATAAAGCCCAGCATCCTGTCCTCTGACAGTGGCCAATCCCGATCGCATGGGAAAAAAACTAACAGTCACAATGGGCAATCCATTCCCCGTTGTTCACTCCCAGCTCCCAACAGTAAGAAGTTCATCCCGTAAGATACTTGGTTAATAGCCATTAATAGACCTACTCTCTAAGACCTTATTCAGGCCTTTCTTAAACTCAGCTATACTACTGACCTTGACAATGTCCTCTGGCAACAAATTCCATAAGTTAATCATGCATTGAATGAAAAAGTACTTCCTTTTATTTGTTTTAAATCTGCCAGCAGCTAGTTTCATGGAGTGTCCTCTAGTTCTAGTACTATTTGAGAGGGTAAATAACCATTCTGTATCTACTCATTCCACACCACTAAAGATTTTATAAACCTCTATCATGTCCCCTCTCAGTCTTCTCTTCTCTAAGCTGAAGAGACCCAGCTTGTCAAGCCTCTCTTGTACGGAAGCTGTTTCATACCCTTTATCATTCTCGTTGCCCTTCTCTGTACCTTTTCTAGTTCTGCTATGTCTTTTTTGAGATGGGGCGACCAGAACTGCACACAATATTCCAGGTGCGGTCGCACCATCCATTTGTATAGAGGCATTATGACATCCTCAGTTTTATTCTCTATCCCTTTACGAATAACTCCTAACATTCTATTTGCTTTTTTGACTGCTGCTGTACTCTGGGCTGAGGATTTCAGTATATTGTCCACAATCACTCCCAGATCCTTTTCCTGAGTGGTAACTCCTAGCTTAGTACCCAGCATTGTGTACTCATAGTTTGGATTATTTTTCCCTATGTGCATCACTTTGCACTTGTCCACGTTAAATCTCATCTGCCAGGCACCCAGTCTCATAAGATTCTGTTGCAGTTCCTCAGTCTGCTCGTGTTTGAACGACCTTGAATAACTTGGTGTCATCTGCAAATTTGATCACCTCACTCTTAACACCCCTTCCAGATCATTAATGTATACATTAAACAGCACTGGTCTCAATACTGATTCCTGGGGCACTTTTTCCATCTCTCCATTGTGAAAATTGACCATTTAGTCCTACTCTTTGCTTCCTATCCTTTAACCAGTTACTGATCCATAGTAAGACACTACCTCCTATCCCATGACTTTTTAATTTTCTCTAGAGTCTTTTATGTGGGACTTCATCAAATGCTTTCTGGAAATTCAGGTACACTATATGTACCGGGTCCCCATTTTCCACATGATTATTTATACCCTCAAGGAATTCCAACAGATTAGTGAGACATGTCTTACCTTTGCTAAATAATAAGTAATAAGTTTATTATCTGGCACTAGCTTTCGCCATGGCCACCAAAGCATTTACATTATTAAAACACATTCCTTAACATCAACTGTTTAGTAAACGTTTCCATTTACATGTCAGCCAAATCTCTATACTGACACAAAAATCAATTTAAGTCACTTATTCCATCATTATGCAGGTTGTGCGGCCTGACCACTTTGACAGCACTAAAAAGAATTTCCTGTAAAAAAAGAGGCCTATTTACAGACAGTTGCTATAAACTTTCACAATAAACAGCCCGGTAGTGATTAGTTACATAAGGGGAGGAGGAACATTAGAGCTGAAACCAAACATTTATCCTCTTAAGTTTCATTTACTCTAATCTTAGAGGCAAGCTGAACAAAAATGGCAACAGCTGTGCATTCTTCAGCCTTGGAAAGATTCGAGATATACTTCATTTTATGGATTAAATTCCAATGCTCTTTCCCAAAGAATAATGGCAAGATCCATATTTCCCTTCTAATCGAATACAGGGGGCACTTAAAGAGGATATGGTCTATAGTCTCCATATCACCCATATGGCAGATGCACCTTCGAAAGTCATTTGGTAGTGCATTATATCGAGCTTGGGTCACAGCGGTCTCTATAAATTGGAATTGCAGTCTAGCGTAATTCCTTCGCAGCTCCCATGAACCCATTAGATCAAAGTACCTCTCTAGACCGAAAGATTCCTTGACCTGTCTAAACCAGGGTGCAGCTTTCCAGTTTGCTAGAAGCGCCATATCCTCCTGCTTTCCTACATCCTGTACCCTCTCCACCAGTTGCTTTCTTTGTTGTATTGGGGACATATGCCATAACGCCTGAACAGAAAAACCTGCCTTAGCCAGATATATAAAAAGGGAATTAAGCCACGGATAAGCTATCCCACTAGTATTCTCAAGCTTCTCCATAAGGCATAAATGGGGTAACGAGTTATCATTCTGATGTAATATGCGTATCCAATATTTCAATAAAGCCAGCTTCTTTAAACAACCAATTGAAAAAGAGCCAGTTTCTACCCTCACAACGGGCCCTGGAACCACTTGTGGCACTCCTAATAACTGTCTGAGAAACTTGTTTTGGGCTATCTCTAACTCTGTAACTTTCCCCTCAGGTATTATTTCTTGCCCGTATATCAGAACGGTTTGCATCTTAGTTTTGTATATTTGCAAAACCTTAGATGTGGTGACTGCTACAGAGCATCTTGCCATAGCTAAAATTGCCCTAGTGGGGGCTTTCACCTTTCCTGTTATATACCTGGCATGCTCTTTCCATGCTCCGTTTTTGCTTGTTATTCCTAGATAACAAAAGGAGTCTACTTGTTGCAAGTTCTTTCCTTGCAGGGTCCAGGTGTACTTCCTGGTTCTTTTCCCTACCATCGTGATCTTGGTTTTTGTAAGGTTTATTTCCATTCCCTTATTAGAGCAGTACTCCCCACAGGCATCAAGCAAAGTTTTTAACCCTCCTCTAGTTTGTGATAATAACATAGTATCATCAGCGTACTAGGGAACAGGCACTGAATATGACTTAATTCTTGGCACACAGAGATCCTGACTCTTCAATATCTCATTCAAGTCACTCATATATAAGTTAAATAGCAGTGGAGCTAATACGCAGCCTTACCGTACGCCCTTATTTATCCTTATTGGTGCTGTGTAACTGCCATCCAAGGGTATACGAATCCTTGCCGTATTGCAAGAATGCAACTGCACAATTAAGGTCAGCAAATTTCTATCAATACCCAACTGGATTCGTTTATCCCATAAGTTCTTTCGGGGTACAGAGTCAAAAGCTTTTTTAAAGTCCACAAATGCCAAAAATAGATGGGTACAATGAATGGACACATATTTATGGATTAAATGTGATAGCGTGAAACAGCTATCCATGACTGAGATACCTGTTCTAAATCCAAATTGCACCCTTGGAATTAAATCGTAATTTCTAACCCAGGTTTCTAACTGATTCAGGAGAATTTTCCTGTACAGCTTGCCTAAAACTGGAAGCAGACTAATCAGCCTATAACAGGCAGGGTCATTAAGATTTCCTTTTTTAAAGAAGGGGATAATTATACTGATACCCCACTCTTTAGGGATGGAATTCGTTAAGTTTATACGTGAGAAAACTTTTGCCAATAGCGAGGCCCACCACTCGGGAAGGATCTTAAAGACTTCTGGACAGATAAAATCATATCCAGGTGCTTTATTAGCCCTTAAGCATTTTATTGCTTGGATAATTTCTTCCTCTGATACAATCGCAGAAAACCCAAAATGTTCATAGGGCATATTTTCTTTCATACTATACAGCCTACTTCCTTCATAGTTGTCGGCATAGTCTTTATCATACAGAAGCTTTATAAAAAAGGTATTCCAGTCATTTTCTTTGAGGCCAGATGATTTTATAGTATGTCCATTCCCTCCAAATGACTGGACTAATGCCCAGAACTTTCTGGAATTACCAGTTTCAGAAGCCACCTTGAATTTTGCCCCAGACAAGTTCTCATGTTGCCTTTTCTTTTCTAATAAAAGCTTCTTATAGGCTAATCACGCGTCAACTAAACTTTGCCTTGTTGCTTTAGCTGGGAAAAGAATCCATTCCTTATATTTTCTATTTAGTCTCTTCTTCAATAGAGTACACTCCCTATTAAACCATCTGTTTTGTCTTATAGGTCTTCCCGTGTTTTCTTTAGACAATAGGTCCTTTCCTAAATTATCTAAAATTGTGAACAAACTTTGCTTCATTTCAGCCGGATCTTTTATTTCCTTTCCCTCTTGCAGCCCCATTAGCAGTGTCAACTCGCTGTCCTGGAGAAACTCCATTGTCTGAACCAGGAGCGATGTATCTCATTGAACCCTGACCCTCTGTGGGGTCCCTCTTCCTGTACTGGCATGATCACATGCCAAGAGATTAGTAATCTTTTTATACTTATCCACCAAGGGCATATGATCAGTTTCAGGTCTGAGCAATATTGCAAAATCTTCGAAACTTCCAAAATGGGGGGTGGGTGTGGGGGGGGTGCACCAACATGTAATCAATGATGCTTCTGCCGTTTGCATTGATAAAGGTATATTGTCCCTGGGTGTCCCTTTGCCCCCGGCCATTTAATAAGATTAAATCTAAAGATCTCCATCAACTGGAGCATATTATCCATTGTTGCAGACGTTTTTTTATTGCTCGAAGTGCGATCAGGAATATTATATGCAGCACACATTGAACAGTCAAGTTCCATAATCTCATTATTCCCTAGACGGGTATTGAAATCTCCCATTACTATAAGAGTCGCATGAGGATATAGGGTCTCAGTGTAATGTATATACGATTCCAATTGCCCCCAAACCTCCTCATCATAATATTGAGATGCTGGGGGGGAGGGGATATAGATGTTTATTACCAAAAGATTTTCATGGGAGTCAATATCCCCAAGCAGTGCTTGGAATTCTTTCCTTGGAGTTGGAAGTAAACAGAAGCTTTGGGAATATTTATCCCTTATCAGGGTCACCAGTCCTCCTGAATTTCTACCTTTAACCCTTTGTTTAATACCCCCCTGTAAAAAAACCATGTAACCTGGAAAAGCCAGGTTCGTAGTTTCATGCAGCCATGTCTCTTGCAAAGCTATTATATCATATGACGATAGCAAGGATATACAATCAGGGTCCGAGAGTTTAGAGCTAGCTCTGGCAACATTCCATGATATTAAAGCTAGATGTGAATCTATATTGCATAGGGTGGCTTTCTGCCCTCCCATAGGGGCTTTAGTGCTCCCATCTACAACTGCCAGTCAATTCTCATATTTCAATTTTTTTATATGGGGTGGCATTATTTTCCTGTTCTGCCACAATTTAAATTACATCTAAAACCCTCCCTATGCATGGTGTAACCCCATATTTAACTTTTTGTTTTAACCGAGGGGTTCTCACTGACTGCCACTCCTGTCCGAACATAACTATTTCCTTGGGGTTATCGTCAGTTGATTGTACAGCTGGAGGTTGGTTCAAAGGTGGGGATCCCAGCTCATCCTTGGTTAGCATGCGAGCAGCCGTTAACGCCTGTACATCATGCTCTGGCTGGTACACAGAGGTGTTTTTTTCTGCATGATAAACCAATTCTTTCACCTGGAGTTTTCCCTGGATAGCATCCAATCTCTGTATCAGAATACCTTGTTCCAATACAGAGAGACCCTCAAAGGTGGAGACTAGCAGAGACTTATCTCCATCCTCAATATTACTTAACAGATGCTTTTTTATTAGGCTCACAGGTAAGGCCTTGTCGTTTGTTTTCGTCAAGACATAGTTATAATTGTTTGTTAGGGTGTAAGGTGTAACTGACTGTTTACTGG
Organism: Sphenodon punctatus; assembly: GCA_003113815.1. Lineage (NCBI taxonomy): Eukaryota > Metazoa > Chordata > Lepidosauria > Sphenodontia > Sphenodontidae > Sphenodon > Sphenodon punctatus. Next base: position 1,619,442 of record QEPC01010142.1, read on the forward strand.
GCATTTCCACACAGAGAAAAACTGGGGAGATGGTAATCAAATTCATATCAACCTTATGGGTTTCTTCTACATATGTTTCCCCAGCTTGGGTAATGTTTTGTGTTTCTTTTTCACTTTCTACTTGTTTTCAACTCATTCTATTTCCAAGTTCAACAGCATTTGGAGAGAATAAAAAATCCTTATGCAGATAACTATCTGAGACTGGTTGTCTAACATGGGAGGAAAGAAAAACCCTATCTATGGAAATTCCCCTTGTCAATAAAAAATTTCTTGCTGCAAATAATCTTTTCACGCAAACATCAGTTCTAAAAAAAAGCTTAAATTTAAGAAAGGTAGAAGAACAACTTAAATACTCTACTGAGTTAATTTCCGATGATACCACCTTTCTCCTCAATAAATTAGATAAATTACGGGATATATTATTCAGGGTATTCCAACTTGGGAGTTGGCCATTGATATCTTTAGTAACATTAGCCATATGGCTTTTTCATCGATCTGCATTTTCCTCCCATGCATATCAGGTGATCTACAATCTGCAAAAGTCCAGGTCCTATAGCCCTTCGGCTTAACTGGGGTCAGACTGTTATGGTTAGACCCTTGTAAATACTGAGGAGCCATCCCCCTTATTACACAATCATCCAGTTTCTGCAAAATTTCTTTCAATTGAGCTTTAACCCTCAGTAGCAAATTATCTATTGTTGAAATATTATCAAATATAACAGATACTGTCTTTGCCACCAGAGCGGTTTGCTCACTCAGACAGTCATTCCACAAACGAGTGGGATCCACTGTCAATTCCTCTAATACATCTTTCGCATAAGAGTCCAGGGCAGCACGTCTTATTACTTCCCCCTTTGGAAGTTTATCCAGTGACATCCCTGCTAGTGGATCTAAAGGCAAATACCTGTTACTTAGATTAACAGATGGATGCACTATCAAATCCATCCCCCTCTCCACCCTTGAGTACTTTACCAGGGTGTGTGTGTGTTAGGGGGTGGTAGAGTCCAGAAGTGAAGGTGAAGGAGTCTGCCTGCTTCGTTTCCGTTCCATTCCGCCAGAGCAGCTCTATACCGGTAGTTTACAGGCAGAGTAAGCACAAAGATGGATGAAGCTAGCAAATTCAAATCTTTTCAAAAAGCAAGACGCCGGGCACCCCTGCGCCCCACTGGCACCTAAGGCTGCACACACAAGTGTGCGCCCTTGTGCGTGTAGCTTTTAGGTGCACACGCCACCCTCAGGATTCCTTTTAAACCCCCGGCTCGAGCGGGAGGCTCCAGGCAGTCAATTAGTGTTATCAGCCTCAGGTGTCCAATACTGAAGCAGGGGAGGGTGTCTATAGGTGCCCCAGCAGCTTATTCCACCAGGTCTTTCTCCACTCCCAGTACAATATCACCTGTCCAGTAGGGCAACTAAACACTGCGGCTCCAGGCCACCAGCACAGTTCTCCCTCACGGCCCCTCGCACCACCTTTGCTAAATCCATGTTCACTCTTCCCCATTAAGCCATGTTTATCAACATGCCCAGTTATTCTGTTCTTAATGATAGTTTCTAGGGGTGGGATATCAGGCCAAATACCGGGTACCGGTTTTACCGGTTCCTGGATTTACAAAAAGCAGTTTACCGGATTAATACCGGTTTACCGGTACCGGATCTTTTCCATTGATTTCAATGGGGAACTGTCCCCATTGAAATCAATGGAAAAAAACAAAAACCTCCCCCCTCCCTGAGTCCAGGCTGCGTGGGTGGAAGGGGGGACACCCCCTACCCACCCTGCCCAGCCTGGATTTAAACACCAAAAATAATTTCCCCTAAGTCCCCTAGTGCGGGCTCCGGGCTGCCGCCGGCAACCCAGAGCCCGCACCAGCACTGCAGCAGTCAGCAGGTAAGTGTACAGGTACTTTACTGATCCCTGGGGTGGGGGGTGGTTTAACACCCCCCCACCCCAGGAATTAATGCCATTGTTGCCTACCTTGAGCTCCGGGCGGTGGCGGTCCAGCGGCTTCAACTCTGGTTGTGGCTGCCAGCTTCAGCATGCTACTAGGCCTTCCGGGGAAACCCGGACGTTTCCCGGAAGGCCTTGTAGCGTGCTGAAGCCGGCAGCCACAGCTAGCACTGAAGCCTCCGGACCGGTGCCACCACTTCCCGGAGCTCAAGGTCGGCAACAATGGCATTAATCCCTGGGGCGGTGTGTGTGTGTGTTAAACCACCCCCCACCCCAGGGATCGGTAAAGTACCTGTACACTTACCTGCTGACTGCTGCAGTGCTGGTGCGGGCTCTGGGTCGCCGGTGGTGGCCCGGAGCCTGCACTAGGGGACTTAGGGGAAATTATTTTTGGTGTTTAAATCCAGGCTGGGCAGGGTGGGTAGGGGGTGTCCCCCCTTCCACCCGCACAGTCTGGACTCGGGGAGGGAAAGTGTTTGTGTTTTTTGTGGGGTTTTTTTACATTGCGGTCATTCATTTGAATGGCCGCAATGTAAAAAACTGGTACGGGGGGAATCCGGTAATTTACCTGGATTACCGGGTTTAATCCGATACTGCCGGTACACCCAATACTGGCAGTATCAGATACCGGTAGATCTGGTAGTCCCACCCCTAAATTAGTTTCCACCATATTGCCCGGCACAGACGTCAAGTTTACTGGTCTGTAGTTTCCAGGATCACCTCTGGATCCCTTTTTAAACATCAGGGTTACATTCATCACCATCCAGTCCTCCGGTACAGTGGCAGATTTTAGTTCTAGGTTACAAATTACTAACAGTAGGTCTGCAATTTCATATTTAAGTTCCTTCAGAACTCTGGGGTGAATACCATCTGGTCCTGATGATTTGTTAGTATTTCGTTTGTCAATATGCTCTAGAACCTCCTCCAGAGTCACATTGATTTGTGACAGCTCTTCCAATTCATCACCTATAAAGTAAGGTTCAGACGTGGGTATCTCCCCAACATCCTCTGCAGTGAAGACCGAAGCAAAGAACTCATTCAGCTTCTCTGCAATGTCTTTTTCCTCCCTAAGCACCCCTTTCACCCCCTGGTCATCTAATGGCCCAACTGACTCTCTAGCAGGCTTCCTGCTTCTGATGTACTTGGAAAAGTTTTTATTATTAGTTTTAGCATCTTTAGCAAGTTGCTCCTCAAATTCCTTTTTGGCCTGCCTTATTAACTTTTTACATCTTCTTTGACAATGCTTATGCTCTTTCCTATTTACCTCATTGGGACGCTCTTTCCATTTTTTAAAGGATGCCCTTTTGGCTCCAATAGCCTCCTTCACCTCACCATTTAGCCACACAGGCAGACGTTTGGTCCTCTTCTTACCTTTTTAAAGTTGTGGAATACATTTAATCTGAATTTTCAAGAGGGTGTTTTTAAATAGTCTCCACGTTGCCTGTAGATATTTAATTCTTGCAACTGCTCCTTTAAGTTTCCCTCTAACTTGTGTCCTCGTTTTTACATAGTTCCACTTTCTAAAGTTATATGTTACCATAGTGGTTTTATTTGGGATCTTCCCTCCTGCGAGTATGTCAAATTTGATTATATTATGATCATTATTGCCCAGCGGCTCCAGCACCGTTACCTCTTGCACTAAATCCTACACTCCACTTAGGACTAGATCCAGAGTGGCTCCTTCTCTTGTTGGTTCCTGACTCCCTGCACTAGCCCCAATCCTGTCTTCACATCCCAATGCAGACAGACACCCACACTCTGTGCCCCTTACAGAAATTAATATCTGATGAGTCCTTGTCTCTCCTGATGTTCACCTCTCCCTCATTTCCTTGTCTCTTAGGCCCTTTTCACATAGATACTAACACTTATAAAAGGGGTGTTACATTTTATTATACATGCTGCAGGGCTGCGGGTGTGCTCTATGGATGCCCTGCAACATGTATAATAAAATGTAACACCCCTTTTATCAGTGTTAGAGTGTCTGTGTGAAAAGGGCCTTAGATTGTAAGCCCTTCGGGGTAGGGACCTATCTATAACTTCTGACTGTACAGTGCCAGGTACATTGCTGGCACTATAATTGCTGGCCTGGCCCCAAGCCTTTTAACATTTCGGCGGAACTGTAAGACCTGGCTATTTGCCCAGGCCTTTGGGAGGGAGGGTGGGGAGGGAGGAGTTTAGTCCCCTACCCATTTGTTTTTGGAGTTGTCTAGCCCTGTTTTAATATTTAATATTTAATATTTGATTGTTTTAGATGTATTTTATTGTATTTTATTGTTTTATTGTTGGAAGCGGAGGGGCGGGGTATAAATTTGGAAAATAATAATAATAATAATAATAATAATAATAATAATAATAAATAAATAAATAAATAAATAAAAATCTTGTATTCAGTGATTTTGCCCATTTCGAATCAGGTCTGACGAAGCCAATACAAACTGCTATTTGGTTTCGGTTTCATTTCCTGGAACAGGTGTCCACTTTTTTTCAGCTTGCTAGCACTAATAGTGCTGAAACAAAGTAACTGAAATATCAAACTATCTGAATACTTGGTATGCAACTATTATTTCAGTGGTGAATATTCTGGGGATTTGGGATTTGACTCTATCTGAAAATGTGAGTAATATTTGCCAATACAAAAATCTCTATTAGTTTCAGCTCCTGTCATGACAATGCCATCTAGGGGATAATTTGATTGTGTCCCTTCTAGGAAAAAAACAAGGTGTTTCTTGCAGCAAGGATCCGGTCTAATAGAAATTGGTTTTCCTAAGCTGGAAAAATTCTCACTATAAACCAGTGGAATTTTTTAACTATAAGTAAGAACCTATAAGTAAGAACGTTTTTGTGTCTCTACTCACCTTTGACCCTTCTAATCTCTATTAAATTTGGTAGAAATTGGCATGTTGGACCAAAGGTTATTACAGAAACACACAGAGTCTTTTCCATGTGAAAGCAGGCTAAAAACTCAGTCTGGAGTTGGCCACCACCCTGGCACCATTCAAAATGGATCTGCAAATATCCACTACTCTTAGCAAAGTCAATGGGTGAAAACAGATGTGACAGTGGCCCACGTTGGCCCACTTTGGCCTACATTGGCTCAGGATCCACCTGTGTGTTTCTTCCATTGCCATCAGATGTGGGCCCATGTACACCCTGTTGTGAGTAGGCGGCTTCTACAGGATGCATCCTCTGAAAAATTTTGGAGACACATCCTGGGTCAACACCCACCAATCTGTGCCAATGTGAACCCACATATTTGGTAGGCCCCATATAGCCTTGCCATGGGACAAGGGCCACCAGGACCACAGAGAGATAGGAGGAAAGGCCAGGCCAGTCAACATAGTGGCTGCACCTCAATGCCCCTCCCCATGAGATGGACTTGGCACCCTTAAAGGAAACCAGCAGCAAAGGCAACACTGTGTTGTGTTTCCCTGGTGCTTCCAGAACCCCTGCCCAACATCTAGCCCATACCACCACCACCACAAGAGGGAAACGTGGAGCAGGAAGAGGGAGAGGCCAGACTGATAAGTCAGCACACCCGGGAGGAGGGAGCAGAGCATGGTGGCAAGCCCATCTCATGCAGAAGGGCACAGAGGCATAGCCACTCCGTTGTGCTGTCCTACAGTAGGCACAAGTTATATGCAATGCTTCTCTACCATTCTGTTCACAGGAATCCACCAGCACCGTTGCCCAAGCCATGCTGAGGGAAGGCCCTCTCACCCATCAGACCAGGGTTCCCAGGAGTGATGAAGTGACGTCAGCCTTCATTGGCCTCTGGGGGGATGACAAAGTGCAATACGACCTGTACCTAATGCACTGGAATGACTAGGGATTTCATTGGCTTGCCACCCGGATGGCAGAGCTAGGCTACAACCAGGACATGAGTCAATGCTAGCAGTGGGCCAAGGATCTGTGGAAGGCTTCAAGGAGGTCAAAGACAAAAGCTTTAAGACCGGGGTGCCAAATCATGTTCTACATGGATCTCCTTGAACCCTTCCTCTGCATCCATCATTCCATCATAATCCCACAAATCACCAGCACTGGGCTCACCCAGGGTTGCATCTGGGTGGACATTCCTCCACCAGTGCCAGACCCTGAAGTACCCAGTCATTCCAGAAGCGCACCACCACCACCACCACAAGGAGGAGGCTCAGGGACACAGACCACTCTGCTCTGGTTCCCAGCCAGCCTCCAACTTGGAGGATTTGGACACCACCCTCAGGACCCTCATCACCTGCTCCCTCAACCTGGAGAGCAAATAACCAGCCCCAGAAGACTAGGAGATGGAGACAGGGGACCCAGAGCCCAAGGGGAGCAGTAAGTGAATGCACCAGACGAGAACTGGGAGGGGGGATAGAGGACTGCGCGATAGGATGGAGCAGCCAGGTAATGGCAGTCACCAACATAGCTTCCATTCCTCCCTGTTGCCGACCTCTCCCCAGATCTCAAATGCCCAAGCGGGTCTCACTGGCAGCCAGCTCTTCAGACATGGTGCACAAGGGCCCAACTCCCTGTGCCCATCCCGGAACAACCAGACCCACAGGCCCAACCCAGCACCAGTCGCTTGAGCACCCTGAGTGCCACTGGCTTCAGGGCCCCCTCCCACTACTGTGGCGCTCCAGGGTGAGGAGGAGAAGTTGATACCCCCAAGCCCCACCAGCACTGGCCCTGAAGAGAAGATAGGGAGCTGGGCCCAGGAGGAAGAGGTGGAAGAGAAGGGGGGGAGGGGAGAACTTAAATTATTTATTATTATGTTAAAACCTTATCATATGGTGAATAAACCATTTCCTGTTATATGGCAACATGGTGTCTGTCTGTATTGCTGGCCAGATGTGAGCAGACCCCTTAACCCCAGATCTCGGTCACCAGGGAGTGGGAGCCCCAAGCCTTGGGCCCCTGGAAGAGACCATCATACATAGGAGCACATTGTAGCACACAATGGGTGGGCAGGCATACAGGCACATATACATTGAGGAACCTGCAAGAATGTGCATTCATTCAGAACCCCTAGCACAGCCTGCAAAAACAGACATCCTGACACGACCTGGGCTCTCATAGCCTTACCATGACCCTCTCTTGGAAGCTCGACACACGCCCCTGCCTGACCAGCCATGCTCTGGAGTGACACATGTGCTAGGGGTGTGCAGCGGGCACATTGTTCATTTTCGTATCTGCTTTCGTTTTCCTTTACAAACAACTCTTTGTTTTGTGGGGGTTTCATAAGCGAAAACATTCGTTTTCTGGGTTTTCTTTTGTTATTTTGTTTGATTTTATTGCACATGTGCAGAATGGTCCGGCACATCTGAAGAATGGCTGCCCTTTTCCAAAATGGTACCGACACCGCTGACACCAATTTAGGAAAGGGCTGCGCATGTGTAGAATGGCCTTGGTGGCCTTTTTGTGCACGCACCTGCACAGTGATTTATTTATTTATTTTCATTTTTGGTAATGAAAAAAGACACTTTCCCCCTCTGTTGTCGTTACCCCGTCTGTCGTTTTCATGTTCTAATTACTAAAATGAGCAGGCCATCATTCCTTTTAGTAATGAAATAAAAGAAAAACAAATTTCACACCCCTAATATGTGGGACCGAATGATACAGTAGGCCCTTAGGCAATACTGCAGGCATCAGCATGGTCTCCACCTGGGAGAAAGGGTGATGCGTAAATGCTAGGGGCGGGAAACCGGTAAAATCCGGTATCCGATAATGCCGGTACCGGGCGTACCGGCATTATCGGATTCGACCCGGTAATCCGGTCCGGGGTACCGGATTCCGGGTACCGGATTTTTTACATTGCAGCCATTTAAAAATGGCTGCAATGTAAAA
>QEPC01010142.1:1627797-1638542 GCA_003113815.1 Sphenodon punctatus
GGCTCGCCTCTCAGTCTGTTTTTAAACAAAAATCCAGGCTGGGCAGGGTGGGTGGGGGGTGTCCCCCCTTCCACCCGCGCAGCCTGGGAGGGGGAGGGGGAAGGAATTCATTTATTTCATTGAGTTCAATGGGGACACAGCGCCCCATTGAACTCAATGAAATAAATCCGGTACCGGTATACCGGATTTAATCCGGGAATCCGGTTTTTGCAGAACCGGTAACCAGTAAATCCGGTAGCCGGTAATGGGCCCGGGGTCCCACCTCTAGTAAATGCCAAGGGCCTTTCCAGGCTACTATAGCGATACAATGGAATGCCATCTCTTAAAGGAAGGGAAAGTTGGAACTGGAGTGTGTGTGGAGGTGTGGGAGTGGGGTGTGCATTGAGGGTGCATGTGTGGGGTAGGGCTGTAGTGGAAAGTCGCAGCGGTAGCTATTTCCGCCGGAAACAGCATTTCCGCAATTAGTGGTACGGTGTGGCAGAGGCTTTCATTCTGCTAGTTTCATTCTGCTACTTCTGCAGTTCCGCTAATTTCATTCCGCTACTTCCACAGGCTTCACAAATAGCGGAAACATGCCATTTTCGCTACTTCCGCCATTCTGCCAGCGCTACAAAATAGCGGAACAGCGATTTTCTGACAGTTTCTGACAATTCCACAATTTTCCCGATAGTTTCCGAATTTTCAGAATGCCAGCGGAATTAGCGGAATGTTGGCAGAAAAGCCGCGGTGTGGCGCGGGCAATTCCAAAATGGCGGAATGGAATCACGGCATGGTAAAAGCTGCTGCCGCTTCAGCCCTCATGTGGGGGTGAGTGTGGTTTTTTTTTCAGGGTGTATGTGAGGGTGTGGGGGTAATGAGGGTGTGTGGGTGTGGGGAGTGTTGTGGGGGGCGCTGAAAGGTGCTGGAATGAATGGACCGGTAAGAAACCCAGAGGAGGTGATAAGTTGCTGGACCTGTCACCCATTCCCTCTTCATTCCAAGAGCTTTCAGTGGCCCAGCCTTTATTCCATGGGATTCCCTGCTGATCCCCTCATAGGCATAGACAAGTCATAGGCCCACTGTGAGGAGTTTGCCAACTACTTTGCAGACAAGATCGCTCAGATCCAGAGTAACTTTGACACTGGATTAGGAGCAGTAGAGATGGAACGCGAGGTTATGGAGGTCTGGTCCATCTTCCTGGGCTGAGTTTCAGGAAGTGATGCCGGCCGATGCCGTGGATAACCTGGGGTCTGTCAGAGCCACCAGTTGTGAATTAGATCCTTGCCCATCCTGGCTGGTGAAAGCTTCAGGGAGACATTGGGGACAGTGCTGGTGGGGGTAATCAACGTGTCCCTTTGGCAGGGGAGGATGCCCCCCGGTCTCAAGGAGGCCATGGTACGCCCCCTGCTGAAGAAGTCATCCTTGGATGTGGATGCACTCGCCAGGTACAGACCTGTCTCTAACCTTGCCTTTTTAGGGAAGGTTATTGAATGGGTGGTGGCACTGCAGCTCCAGGTTCATCTGGACAGTGTCGGTTTCCTTGACCCATTTCAATTGGGGTTCCACCCCGGCTATGGTACAGAGACAGCGTTGGTGGCTTTGCTGAATGATCTCCACCAGGAGATGATGCAGGATGTTCAACACTTCTGGTCCTGCTAGATCTCTCAGCCGCTTTTGATACAGTGGACCATGGGCTGCTTCTGAGACGTTTGCGAGCCCTGGGGGGTCTGGACGGGACTATCCTTGGATGGTTCCGATCATTCCTCTCGGGGAGAAACCAGCAGGTTGTCCTGGGGGCTGAGTCTTCCAGCCCCTGGGCCCTGGACTGTGGCATTCTGCAAGGTTCAATTCTGTCTCCGTTATTGTTTAATGTTTATATGCAGCCCTTGGGGGAGAGTGTGAGAGGGTTTGGTCTGCATTGCCAATTTGCCACCAATATGCCGATGACACCCAGCTTTGCCTCTCTTTTTCAACTGACCCAGGTCCTGCCTTCTCAGTACTGTCCCAATGTTTGGAGGCCGTGGTGGATTGGTTATGGCAGAGCAGACTGAAGCTCAATCCTGATAAGACGGAGGTGATGGTAGTGGGTAGGGCAAGGGAGGTGTTGGCTCCCCTTGTAGAGGGGGGTCCGCCCGCCCGTAGCCCAGCAGGTTCAGAATCTGGGGGATGTTATTGGACGCGGGTCTCTGCCTAGATCGGCAGGTGGAGATGGTGGCGAAGGCTGCCTTCCACCATCTGTATTTGGTGCGGAGGCTGTGTCCATATATTTCCAGACCCAACCTGGCCACCCTCATCCATGCCTTCATCACCTCGAGGCTGGACTACTGCAACGTGCTCTACGTGGGGCTTCCCTTGACGCTGGCTCGGAGGTTTCAGATAGTGCAGAATGTGGCGACTCGTCTCCTGACAGTGGCAAGTCATCGGGAGCATATTACTCCTGTGTTCCATGAGCTGCACTGGCTGCCTATAACATACTGAGCCAAATTCAAGGTGTTGGTCTTGGCCTATAAAGCCCTACACGGTCTTGGACCCGGATATCTCAGGGACAGCCTCACCGTCCGTGCCCAGGGTGGGCCCTTTGGTCCACCGGGGGTGCCTTCTTGGAGGTCCCCCGTGTAAAGCGGGGGGACCACAATGGAGCGGGCGTTCTCGGTGGCAGGGCCATGTTTATGGAACTCCCTCCCGGAGGAAGTCCGCCTGGTCCCAAGTCGCTGACCTTCAGCTGGGCCTGCAAGACTTGGCTGTTCTCGCAGGCCTTCGGTAGAGGGGAGGGGGTGGGGTAAAAAAAGTGGGAAGGGTGGGCTTTTTTAGGTAGACTTCATTTTAGATGTTTTAAATTCTGTGTTAAATTGTTGTTTTAAATTGTTGCTTTTATGTTTTAAGCTGCCCTGAGATGCCATGGGCATGAGGGGATGGCTAATAAATAACAAAATAAATAAATAAATAAATAAATAAATAATTGTTGATGAGTGGGGTACAGTTTTCTGAGCCACAGCACAAGCTTTTATCAGATATCAACACATTATGCATTGCGACAACTGCAGTCCACAGTATTGTTAGTCAGCTGCTGCCCAGTCACCCACTGGGAGTGCACACTACCTGGGGCAGGGCCCGTTCCCACAGGACCTATTTCCTTGAAGGTGTAGGACAAGGAAGCACCAGTAATCTGACCCTTCCAGAACCACTACCGCCCCTAGCCCCTGTTCTTCGCCTTTTGAAACAGACACATGATCCAGACTGACAGAACATGACAATCCTAAGACCTGACCCTGCCTGGCCTGTATGAGTCGCAAGCTGGAGGCACCTGGAAGCCATGGGGATTGGTAATTAGCCGAACCCCACAGTCATCAGGCACTTGGAAAGGCAATGGAAACGCATCCCCACAGCATTCTCTCTTCCATCCAGACCTGAGGGGGAGGAGTATCAGGTAGGTGCTGACTGGATCTGAGAGATTGGGGGCTCTGTGGCTGGGAGACATGTTCACGTGCGATCCGACAACTCCACCTTCTGCCCTTCCAGGATCCCAGCAGCCCCAGGTGTCATGGGGGACTCAGGTTGGATGGGTGTGAATAGGTTCCCAGCTGGCAGGCACTGGGGATGAATGCTTTCCTTTCAGTAGGTGCAGCTAGAGGTGGGACCCCGGGCCCATTACCGGCTACCGGATTTACCGGTTACCGGTTCTCTGAAAGCCGGATTCCTGGATTAAATCCGGTATACCGGTACCGGATTTATTTCATTGATTTCAATGGGGCGCTGTGTCCCCATTGAAATCAATGAAATAAATTAATTCCCTCCCCCTCCCCCTCCCAGGCTGCGCGGGTGGAAGGGGGGACACCCCCCACCCACCCTGCCCAGCCTGGATTTTTGTTTAAAAAAAGACCCAGAGGCGAGCCCACCCCCCAGCACCAGCGGCCGCGGCGTCCCCGCAGCCGCCGGTAAGTATGACCCGATCCCTGGGGGGGGTGTTTAACACCCCCCCAACCCCCCAGGGATCACCCCTACTAAAGTTCAGTGCGCTTACCTTGCGGAGCTCCGGCGGCGGCGGCGGGCGGTCCGGCGGCCTCAGCGCCGGCTGTGGCTGCCGGCGTCAGAGACGCTCTAGGCCTTCCGGGGAAACCCGGAAGTTCCCCGGAAGGCCTAGAGCGTCTCTGACGCCGGCAGCCACAGCCGGCGCTGAGGCCGCCGGACCGCCCGCCGCCGCCGCAGCTCCCAAAGGTAAGCGCACTGAACTTTAGTAGGGGTGATCCCTGGGGGGTTGGGGGGGTGTTAAACACCCCCCCCAGGGATCGGGTCATACTTACCGGCGGCTGCGGGGACGCCGCGGCCGCTGGTGCTGGGGGGTGGGCTCGCCTCTGGGTCTTTTTTTAAACAAAAATCCAGGCTGGGCAGGGTGGGTGGGGGGTGTCCCCCCTTCCACCCGCGCAGCCTGGGAGGGGGAGGGGGAGGGAATTAATTTATTTCATTGATTTCAATGGGGACACAGCGCCCCATTGAAATCAATGAAATAAATCCGGTACCGGTATACCGGATTTAATCCGGGAATCCGGCTTTCAGAGAACCGGTAACCAGTAAATCTGGTAGCCGGTAATGGGCCCGGGGTCCCACCTCTAGAATCCGGTACCCGGACCGGATTACCGGGTCGAATCCGATAATGCCGGTACGCCCGGTACCGGCATTATCGGATACCGGATTTACCGGTTTTTCCGCCCCTAGGTGCAGCTGTTAACTAGTAACTCCCTCCCTCCCAGATGATGAACTAGCTTCCAGCTCTCCTAGGAGTGGGAGAGGAGTGGTGAAAAAGCAAACAATGAGACTGATCCCATGCCCCGCAACCTGCGCACGCACATGCATTGAGAGTGCATTAATCCCGTGTGGAAGAGGTTTGGGATTGTGGTCACTGGGAAAGTGGAACCTGGAAACATCCCCTCCTCCCCCAATCCTGACCAAGTGGCTGCAACCCTGGCCTCTTCCTCCCCAAAGAAGGACAGTCTGCCCCCAACCTCCCCCAATCTCCAGGGCTTGGGAAGTGGGTGCAAAGTCCCCAGGGAGAAAGGAGTGACATGCCCTTCTCCCTATGGAACCCTCCCCCCCAGCCTACACCCCCTCCCACCAGTGACCTGGCCCAGTATCGTCATCTGCAGAGGCCGCTGTCTCCAGACCACTTGGAATGTCTGTGTTTTGGAGCAGAGGGCAATCAGGGACTGGGCACCCTGCCATGAGATAGGGCACCAAGGTGAACTAAGTGGGCCCATAATCCTCCAAGCACCGGGGCACCCAAGGTCCACAGGACTTCCAAGCCCCACTGGGATGATCCTGGAGGCCGGGGCACGTGACCCCTCTCCCCCCACCTATGCTCATTGCACTTAAACCCACTTGCAGAGCCCTCCTCCCCATCATTGCATCCAGCACATCCTCGGTCTAGCTGCTCTCCATGTCCCTCTCCTCTGTGTCATCACAGCTGCTCCCCTTCACTCCCGGTGCTCCCTGCGCCCTTTCCCCAGTCATTTCAACTCCCTCCTCCCCCAGTCCAGCCACTCCCAGAGGTCTCTCCTTCACCATACCACTGCTCCCCTTCCAGTTTTAGTCCTCATGGAGGTCTCCTCCCTGTGTGTATGTACACCTGACAATCATTCTCTCCTTGGTGTTATTTCACACACAGTGGCCAAGTATCTCTAGTAGTTACGTCACAACAACACACCTCATTAACGGTGCAACCATTTACCTGTTTATTGTGCATGAACATGTTCTTATTTACAGCTGTACACTCCTTCCTCCCTCCTTGATCTGTGCCTGCGAGGCCCCAATATATTTACAGATATATTTACTAGGGATGGCACACTGGGGAGAATACCGGATACCGGATTTATTGGTGTCGGATCTCTCTGGTATTGGATTTACTGGTATCGGCATACCGGTTATTTAACATTGGACGGTTTACCAGTTTTTTTACATTGCGGCCATTGAAGTCAATGGCCGCAATGTAAAAAAACCAGTAAAGCGGCCAATGTTAAAAAAACGGTATGCTGATAACGGTGATTATCAGATTATCAGATTAATCCGATATACCCGATTATCGGGTGTATCAGATTTATCCGATACCGATATTCCCACCCCTAATTACCCATTTGCATTGTTCATGTGGGCAATATGCCGGCATAAGGCATCCCGGATCCTCTGGGCTATGCGGGTCTCACGGTGCTTGTTCTTCTGTCTGTATGGGGTACTGTCTCATGGGGGATAATGGGGAGGTGGTACTCCAAGGCAGCACCATCTGTCTTGATGATGTTATGCATGACACAGGTGCTGTGACAATCAGGGGGGTCGTCTCCACTTTGAAGTTGATCCTCTCTGTGATGGATCACCAGCATTGCTTCAGCATCCTGAAAGCCGGTTCCACCATGCACCTGTTGAAGCAGACCTCTTCCAGGGTATGGGTCACAGGATAGGCCTCCATGAGTCACCACATGGGAGCCCTTTTGATGGTGGTGATGGTGTTAGGCCCAAGGTCTCCCCTATGCATCCTGGCAAAGAAGGGGGACTGCCACAGGATGTTGACATCATGGCTCCTGCCCAAGTAGCCAGCCACCACATCTATGAATGGCTGTGGTTGTCCACAACCACCTGCAGGACCACAGAGTGGTACTTCAGCTGGTTGATGTACTTAGCATGGCTGTGGGGGAGGCAGATGACAATGATGTGGGTGCCATCAATTGCCCCGATGCAATTGGGGAACCCTCCCCCTCCCCACATACCCAGAAGCCTTCCATCACCAGCTCTGGGTTGATGAGTTGCACCACCCTGTCATGCAGCAGGGTCTCAATGGCCTTGCAGAACTCAAGCAGGAAGGCAGCCATGGTGAATGTTCCCATGCTGAACTGCTGGGCAACGGAGCGGCAGGAGTCTGGGGTGGCGAGCATCCAGATGGTGATAGCCACATGCTACTACACATGATGGGGATCCTTGTTGACATCTTCTCCCTCTCCAGATATGGACGGAGGGAGTCAGTGTTCCTGAAGATCAGGCGGCAGGACATCCAGAAATGAGTCACACACTCCATGTCTCCCCATGTGGCCAGGACCATCTACCATCACTCTGATGTCCTGGGCTGAACCCAGGAGAACTGGGCAATGGGTGTTGCCTGGTGAAGGGCAACGATTGCTGCAGCTATGTCCCCAAACAGGTAACCTGCAGTCAGCTGCAGCTTCCCATACATCTTCTGCATTGCCTCCAGGACAGCCTGGTGCTGCTGGATCTGCTAGTGCCCAGTGGCCTGCCATATGGGCACCCTGCATTAGACTGCACTGTGGCACTGTGGCCTGAAGCCCGGAGAGGTGCTCGAGGAGCAGATTATGACCTTGTGCCAGGTGGAGCAGATGGCTTGCACTGCCTGGATCTGCCGGGTGCCCACCTTGGCGGTGGTGAGAAGGAGCTGGAGGGCAGCATGGTGTTCACACTCTATGGACTTCAACCAGATGGCCATGGTGCCTTCAGACACCACACCCATGATGCCAGAGCCTTTGAGGTGTTGACGTACTATGTGAAGGCAGCAATCCACCATCACGTGGCTGATAGCAGGCCTAGCTATTGACTGGGACAGCCCATACACAGGGGACAGTGTGATTCTGACCCCAACTTGCGGGGGGGGTGGGTACTGCCCTGTGTTGAACCTTGGCTTCTTGTTTAGGTGCAGTTTATGGGCAACTGTCCCTGTGTGTGTGCATCTGTGTGTGTGTGCGTGCGCACAAAGATGAGATTATCTCACTTCAACTGAATCTGTTTTCTGTTCTCAAACTAGTGTGTGTGTGTGTGCATGTGCGTGCGTGTGTGCCTGTGCGTATATGTTACCTGCCAGTCTCAGCCCTGTGCTTGCACCTCTGCAACTTCTGGGCAAGATTGATTGGATCATGGTGTGTCTCTGGGCCGGGGGGTGGGGTGCAAAGGGAGGGCTGCAGGATGGAACCCCATGTAACGGAGTGATCAGGTGTGCTGATCCCATGGGACACTCAAGGTCTCTCTGTGAATTGTTCTGTGGGAGTTATACTCCCCCATGGTTGGGACGCTTCTTATCTAGTGAATGTAGCACACAGTTCTTTCTTTTTTGAGAGTGGTCTGCACTGCTCGTGTTCCCCATTCTCCCATACTGGGTTCAATCTGTGTACTTAACCATGGAGCTGGCTGCCATGGCCTTGTATAGGGGCCTGGTGTGTAGGGCACAGACGAGTTCAGGGGTGTCTGACACCTTGGCCCAGAGTGGTGTTTTGCTCAGGGCTGATGTGCAGGGGCTGTTGTCTGATCCATCCTGCAGGGCAGCTGGCTATGGGCTTGTGAGCCGGTACATGCAGCTGGTGGGTCACTATGTGGCTGGGCCAGAGAGTGAGGAGAGGGCAGCTGAGCTGGACTTCCAGGTGTTGGGGCCCACTGAACTGCACCCCTATCCCGGGGATGATGGGACTGTGGGATTGTGAACGAGAGCACAGCTTTGCAAGAGATTTCTGAGCTTCCCAAATTTCATCTATGCCTTGCGGCCGGGTGTGTGTGTGTGTGGTGGTCCCTCACTGCTGCTTTCCTTTGCCACTGGCCTTCTGAGAGGGAGGAGACACTCATGGGCCCGGTACAAGTGCCTTGATTGGATGCTAGAGTTGGACCTCCCCGTGGGGCCACCAAGGTCTCCCTACGTGCACGAGGAGCCTAGTGCAGCTGGACTTGGTGCCCTAAATGAAGTGTAGGCACATCCTGAGGTCCAGTTGGCTTTTGCTAGTTGGGATCCTTTTGACCCTCACTATATGGTGGTTCAGCATGTGCTTACGAGGAGCTACCGGAGGAGCATGTAGTAATGGGAGTTGCATGCAGAGTGAGCTGGGTTCCCCACCCCCAACCTCCCAGCAGCAAGCACCCCCACAGGAACTTTGCTCTATGGGCTGCCAGTTAGGTGATTTTTGTGGGGAGGGGGCTTTCCCAATCCTGCCCCCACCCCCCAGCTACCATGACCCCCCCTTGGAACTCTGTGCTATGGACTTCCCATGTGAGAGACCTCCCATCCCCTACCCCCAGCTGCCACAAACCCCTTGGAACTCTGCCCTATGGACCGCTAGTGTGGGTGATCTGTGACCTGCGTTGTGTACGGTGTGTAGAAGGGACTTGACTGACAGTCTGCCAGGGGGACTGATTGGGTTGTGGGTGGCTGCTTTCATTTATCTCCCTTCTGCTTTCCCCTTTTCTTCCTGTGCTCACCATGGAGTGTGCGCTTTGCTACTTTCCAGCGGCTTTCAGTGGGTGGTAACTGGTTCCCCCTGTGGCTGGCCGGCACCTCCATGTGCTGGCAAGGATGCCAGAGCCTGTTTCCCAGGCCTTGGCCCTCAGCCTCCCAGTATACTGTGGAGGGCTGGTGGAAGTGGTTGCTGTGGCTTCTTTTGCTCACAGTTCACCATGTCTGACCTTCATGGCCGAGTGGGGTGCTGGAAGTGTGGGGCAGGACTGGGGCCGCCCGCCCTGTATGTTTGCTTCATCCACCGTACTTGGGGCATGGGGATGGTGGGATGGATCTTGGCCTATCCAGGTGGGTCCGCACATTTGTTCTGTGCCAGTCACCTACTTGGGAAGTGGTGGCTGCCATGGCCCTCCCTGTGCCGGGGCGACACCTCATCTCCAACACATTTATTTTCACCCAATGGCTTGCACTAGCCTTGCTTTGAACTGCTTGTGAGCAACACCCCAAACCATTGGCTCTCAAATTCATCCATCAGTGACCTGCTTGCAGAACCCGATGTTTTGAAGGCTATATATTATCCAGACTGGTATCACACTGGTCATTGGCTTCACCGGGCAGCTATGTCTATGTAAAGCCAATGTGTCCTTTGCAGCTGGCATTCTTGCATGGATGAAAGCTTTCTGCACATTTCTCTCTCTATTGTATCCACACACACACGTATTAGCTTGGTATTGAGCCAGTCACACGCTTAGCAACTGCAATACAGTTATCCTCACAGCACGTCTCTAAGCTAAGAGAAGGCTGCTCTCCACATTTGATGGGCAGGGACCTAAAGCTCAGAGAGGAAAGTAAGGCAAAGAGACAAAGATTAAGCAGGGTCTCCATGGCAGACCAGGATAGTAAACCAATGTTTCCAGAGGCACAGACTACCACCCTAACCACTAGTTTGTGTTTCCTCCCTGCCTTTCATGTTACCACTAACTAGAGCTGAAAGGAATATTCATAGTGAATACTGTATTTGCAAATCAAATTTGCTTGCTTTGATTCAGGTCTGATGAAGTGAGTAGGAAACACTAGTTTTGTTGGGTTACCGCCTTTCCAGGTTTCACCCAGACACCAGGTTTAACCTGAGTTTCTGTGGGAAGCTTCAGTTTCTCAAGGTCAGCCAAGGGCACTTGTGGCTGTCAGGCTCCGGAGCCAGGGAGAAGGAGAAGGGTAGGAGGAAATAGGGAATGTCCACAATGTCAACGCTGAAAACTCTCAGCTGCTCTCCGGTAGTAGGAGACTAAGGGCGGATTCAGATGTGTCTTTAAATCGCACAGAAGCCTCGGCGGCAAAGTGCAATTTAAAAAACCCCGCACTTCCGGGCTGGTGTGAATGCGCTGAGCGCGCACATTTGCACCTAGCCTGACTGTTTGGAGCGCGGTTTGAAAAGCTGCTCGGAGCAACTTTTCAATCAGCACTCCAAACATTCGGGCTAAGTGGAAATGTGCGCGCTCAGCGCATTCACACCAGCCCGGAAGTGCGGGGTTTTTTAAATTGCACTTTGCCGCCGAGG
>QEPC01010142.1:1645348-1703288 GCA_003113815.1 Sphenodon punctatus
GGACAGAAAAGGTTCCCCACCCCTGAGCTGTACAAAGAAGCTTTTCTTTTATAGTGACTGCTAGCTTAGTTACTTGCTTTGGAAATGACACTACAGAGTCAGGCTCGAGTCCTCAAAGTGCTGTAAGAGTGCGGATTGAAGTTAATGGATTTTGCACCAGTGCAGTGCTTTATGCAGGGCCATTCCTGCCACTAGGCAGACCTAGGTGGCCGCCTAGAGTGGCAGATTGGGGGGAGTGGGCGGCAGGGAACTTTAAAAGCAAAACAAAACAAAAAAAACCTTCCCTCCTCATTGGTAGCAAAGCCCCAACGGCCACCTGTCCTGGCTTGGTTTCCACCCCCCTGCCCTGGATCCCCCTGACCGCTGACACATGCCCCCTCCTCCCCTCCACCGCCTCCCTGCCGGGCTCACTCTGCAGCAGCAGCAGCAATCGGACTGGGAGATAAAGCTGTTTGTTTACAAACAGTTCCTCTGCCCATGTGCCGATCAGAAGGTTGTTGCCTTGTAAAGAAGGTTTTTTGAGATGGCTCCCAACGTTCTCACAACTGGGTTGTGCATGCTCATCCTGTTCAAATAATAGCCACATGATGGTCTCAAGCTCCTGTAGTATAAAAAGTGCTTTCCCCCTCAGAATGACAGTTCCTTCCAACCCTTTCTAAAAATAGAAGGAAAAATTCTATGGGAGGCTGGAAGGGTGGGTATTTGTGAGAATATTCGGACCCATCTCAAAGAACCTTATTTACAAGGTAGCAACCTTCTGTTCTTCTTAGAGTGGCTCCTCACATGCTATTTTTACTAAATATGAACGTGCTTGTGTCATCAAGTATTGTTAATAGCATGCAACTATTCTAATGTGGCCCAGAGGTTTTATATGTTTTAAATATGTGAACAGGATTTTTTAATTCTGCTATGGCACTACCACTGATGGAGAGACAGCGAGTTGTCCTACTGGAGTCCCATCCACTTACTGGATTAGATGCTAGTAGGAGGGCTTTCTCAGTCTCCAAGTGGTAGGGTTTTACTCAGCAGCAAGGAGTTCCCAATGTAAACTAATGTTCTGCCCATCACATCGTAATGCTGAAAACTCTTTGTTGCTGGATTTTTGGAGGCTCTGCCTACAATGTACAAGGCCCACCCTAGAGCTCTGCCAGCCATAAGGTTCCAAGTGGTGCTGAGACAGATGCCAGGGATGGGCAGGCCCTTTCCTTCCCTTAAGCCCCACCCCTCCCTTAAGCCCTGCCCACTTTGGGTTTTCAGAGCACGCGCGCGTGCTTTGCATGCGCGCACATGAAGGGCCCATAACTAAGGCTTGAGCCCCGGCCCTTCTCAACCTTGTTACATCCCTGGCAGGAGGTGCACCTCTGTGTGCAGTCTGTGTGTGTGTAAGGGGGTGCAGCCCTACAATAAACAGAAAAGGACTGTGGTAGCAGCAAACTCCTGAGCACCAGGCAGGAGAATCTCATGTCTTTGCTCTATCCCATCCAGTTCTCTGAGGACATTCTTTCACCAGCTGCCCGTGAAGGCAAAGAAGTCCACTCCTACAGATCAATATTATTGGGGCTACAATCCCCCCTGACCAGAACAACATACCATCAAACTTGAAAGATGCTCAAACTGCTAGGCCAAACTGCTTCTAACTCATCAAATTAGAAGTGGAAATTGAGAAGCACAAAGCACACTAACAAACATATACCAAAAATTGCAGGGCATTTTTTGTGTTTCAAATACAGAAGCTGAAAAGGGCTTTTAATTATTATTTCTATTTATTTATTATTTAAACTTGAAAGCACAACCCTCCTTCGTACCACACCTGCCAGAACACAGCATTCCTTCCACATTCCTTCCCCCACAACAAGTGAGTTGTGTGAACTGAAAATGCCTTAACTGGCCAGCTCTTGTAGGGTTCCTGGAGCATCCTGAGGCGTCGTGGAGAATAACCTAAATCACATTTTAGCTACAGCTGAGCAGCAATATGGATCAGTCCGTTCTGAACGATCATTGTTCATCTGACTGGTGGACCCTGGAAAGGATGTTTGGCTAGTGGATCAAACCTCCTCAAACAAAAATGCCTTCTCAGCATGATGGGGTGCTAAGGGACCAGGGCCAGCTAGTGGTGGGACATGCTGCCTCAGGGTGGTACAAGTCTTTATCACTCCCATCCCTATTGCCACCGCTCGGGTGGACAGGAATAAAAAGTATCTTTCGAGGGAACCTACTAGCTGATTAGCTCAGCCGTCTGCCTGACAGGCCAGGGAGCTGGAGGAGGAGAGATCAGCAAGGCAGCTTAGCTTGTCTCCCGCCTTCCCCAGGAGGAGTTTCGACAGGCCTGTCAGGAAAGGAGACCTGACAGCTGACAGCTTTCAGTAGCAGTTGGAGGGCTAGTTTGTTTTTTCCCTCCCCCTTCTTCCCTTTCCCTGTTGTTGTTGTTATAGGTCTTGCTGCCTGCCTGGAATTTAAAGCAGTCCTTGTTCCCAGGCTTTAGGATAAAATACATATACATACACACACTGTGCTCTCACTCCATGCTGCCTCAGGATTGGCAGCTGTCCCAATTTCTGGGCAAGGAGACTCCATGCAGAAAGACAGGCTGAGAAGGGGGTGGGGTCATGTGAAAGGATTTTGCCATGAGGCCTATAACTGCAACACTGCTTTCTGGGATTGAGAAGGGGGCACTTGGGGAGGTAATAACACATCCCTTGTATAAATAAATCTTCAAGGCGCTGCCTAATCCTTCCAAGCAGGGGGATCCGGGTGGTTTTAATGCCATAAAAGCTGTGCTAAGGCCAGCTAATCTATCCGGCTTCACTTAACTGTCTGTTCTTCCGCTTGGTCTGCAGGTGAGCTAGATGGAGAGATAAGTGAAGGCAAAGTATAAACAGGCTGGATAAACTATCCCATTTATATTCATGGCCTAATCTATCAATCGATCTGCCCCTACATTGTGTCTCATGCTCCCCCTCAAGCTGTCAGGTGGGCTTTGGGTCTCTGTTATCTGGCTCATTTTCCCCATGTCTTTCTCCTCTCAGCTATCCCTATCCCTCGGTGCCCCTCCCAGCCATCAGGCCTCCAAGGAACTCCCCCAAATCTCTATTGCCTGTGGAACTCTCTCCATGCCCCAGAGGGTCACAGGCAGAATGAAGGGTGCACTTTGAGCCAGCATCGCGCCTGCACAGAATGTTCTGAGCCCTACCCTGTGTAGAGCATTCTTGCAGCATTCTGCAGGAAGAGGGTCCCAGCCCGCTGTGCTCTCTGGGGCTGTGGTTCCTGCTGGAGTGCTGCCAGGACAGTCCTGCCCCACTGCTCCACTACACCCCATCACTCAAGGTGAGGGGGATGCAGGCAAAGGGATCTGTGTGGTTTATGGAAAGGTGAAAGAGAGGTCCTGAGGCTGCATGGACGTAGAGCCCCTACCTGGTCCTTTATAGTGGCCAGGACTTAATTTGAGCCACTTTCACCTGGGCTCAGCTCTGGCACCTCTTCCAGACCCTGTCTCTGCTGCTGTTCTGCAGAACCCTAGCAAAAGCACCAGTCACAGCTCTGGCAGGGTTGGGACAGATCAGTGGTGCATCAAAGCCAAGACTTGGGAAGTTATAGTATTCCTGTACTCAGTGCTGGTCAGACCTCTCATTATTATTATTATTATTATTCCACCCATTTCTGTCAGAGCGGCTTACAAACAGTAAAATCAAAATCAAAATAAGCCTTCTCACCCCAGACCCCTCAAACTATATAATCAAAAAGTTACAGGTTTAAAACCAACTTGCAATCCCTTCCCCCCATGTTCATACACCCATTCATGCCCATTCTTGGAGTACTGTGTTCTGTTTTGGGCTTCACATTTCAAGAAGGTGTCAGACTTAGCCTGTATCAAGCTTAATCTGGGCCTAAGCAAGGGGTGGCAGAGTGGGAACCGGGATGTGTCAGGGCAGCTCCACTACCCCCTTTGAATATCTTCAGTGGTTCTGGGGTCAAGGGACCAGATTTCCAGGGTAGGCTTGTGTCCCAGCATCTCTTTTTACTAACTAAACACCGATAGTGGCATTCTGGAGCCTATTACCAAGGTCAGGTTCTGCCCCAGCTACATCTGCAAAATCTCGATGAAGTTGAGATTGCACATGTACCACTGGGACTCAACAGGTGTCATTTGAGGGAGTGCCAATAACTAAGCACAATGTCACATGGACATTCTTCCTCCCATTCCACATCATAGGATCCTGTATTCTGTGTATATGACAGTCAAGGACGGTACTGCTTTTCACCAGTGGTCAACCATCATGATTCAGGTTTTCTCAGAATAATGTGACTGGCTTCCAAAGCATGAAGCTTTAAAAATATAAATCAATGTTGGGTACTTCCTCTTTTCTTTGTATTTTTTGAATGACTGAAGGGTGCTCTTTGGTGATGCTTACAAGCTGTTCTTATTAGGTACTGCCGGGGGCGTGTGTGGGGCAGCGGGAGGCGGAAAAGTAGGAAGCTCTCTCAGCACAGAACTAGAGAAAAGGGAAGTCCCGGGGGGAGGAGCAACGCAGATCGGCATCAGAACGCACAGGCACAGGATTCCCCAGTAGCGCCGCTCGGCAGGGAGGCAGAACTCGCAGGCACGGTGCGGCGCTCCGCACGCATACGAGCGCTCAAGGGGGCGGAGCTAGGTCCTTAAGAGAAGGGCACAGTCATTGCAGCGGCGCTGGTGATCAGTGCAGTTGTGAGACTGGCCCCTAGCGAGGAACGTTTGGACATAGTGTTGTTGTGACTTGGTACAGTAAGTGTGTGGGTGGGTGTGAGAGCATGTACGAGTGTGAGTGGAGTGGGGGATAAGCCTGGGGAAGAGTGGGAGTGTGGTAGAGGGGAGAGTGAGTCAGTTTGCGAGATATTGTGGAGTGAGTGATTGTGATTCACCCCCTTCCTTGCCTTCTTGTACCGACCTGGGCCCCTGTCCCTATCAAGTGTGAGTGACAATCTTCCTGCCCCTTTCCCCTGTGGATCCTACTTCCTCCCATGTCCCTCACTGTAGGTTGCACCCTCCATCCTCTCCCCTTGCACCCCTGTCATAGAGTGTTAGTTTGTGGGTATGGGTACGGTGTTGGAGCACAATTGTGTAGGGTGCATGAGTGGGGGCTGAGCTCTGGGCCGTGTTGTCTCCACCGCTATGATGATCCAGCCTGCTTTCTTGTGAGAGCCCTAGGGCCAACTACGAACCTGAGGGGTTGTCTTCTTTACAAAGAGCATATAGCCCCTGGGTACGGGGGGGTCAGAAGCCCAATCTGTGGTTCCTCTCTGTGGAGCTCTCCTACACCGGATCCTCTCTAAGTCCCATCACATCCCCTACCCCTCCCACAACAGTTCTCCACAGTCAATAGGACCATAAATGCTACTCTTTTTAAAATAGAAACTGAGAGTCTTGTGAATTCACATGACTCCAGGAGCTGTAGCTTATACGAAAATATTAAATCTAACAAGATTTATGATAAAATTGTGACTGGCAAAGTCAGTGAGGTTCACAGTCAGTGAGGTTCAGAGACTTAGCAGCTCTAGAAGCATGGTCAGTGAGGTTCAGAGACTCAGCACCTCCAGAAGAGCCATTAGGAAAGTACAGAGACGGGGTAGGTCTGGAATCATCCACTGGAGGTTCGGAGATTTGGTAGCTCTAGAAGCAACATCAGTGAGGATGAGAGACTGGGCAACTCTAGAAGCACAGTCAGTGAGGTTCAAACTTGGCAGCTCTAGAAATGTAGCCATGAAAGTCAGATCTCTTTTGTTCAATGACATTTTAAAGTCTATAATTTGAAACAAGTTACATTGGATCCACTTATCTTAAAGATCCTTCTTCAGTTCCTTACCTGCCCTTCAAAGGCTTGATTGGACCTCAAATTGATCCCACCCTCAGAGCCGAAGGCTCATCCTGAAGACAGTCTATCCCACAGTTACCACAGGTGTTCTCAAGGCCTGACACTTATCTGCAAATGCTTTTGTTTATCCACCACACTTCTGGAAAGACCCTCATGCCCTCTGCCGTGGCTGCCAGGGCATTCCCTGTAGAGTGAAATCCACCTCATATGGGACTTACATGGTCAGAAATCCTGAGATCACAGCTTTGAAGCCCCATCACAGAGTTTATACATGAGTATACAAACTTCCTCCCATCCAAATAGTTTGTGTGTTTTCTATGTGTTTTCTGGCTGAAGACAGGTGTTGCCAAGAGATTCAGTGTATCATCCATTTATAATAATAGAAATTAGGACTGGAAGGTACCTTAAAAGGTCTCTTAGTCCACCTCCTGCCTTTCAGCAGGACCATCTGTACCTACACTATCCCCAAGAAGTATTTGATCTATATTGAAATACCTCCAGTGATGGCAAGGGGCTCTGCAACCTGATGTGGTAATCTGTTCCACTGTCCACCTGTTCTTATGGTTAGAGAATTCTTCCTAATATTTAGCCCAAATCTTTTTTCCTTCATTTTAAGTCCATTACTTCCAGTCCCAGCCTAAGTGGTCCCAGGGAACAATCAGACACCATTTTGCTTATAGCACCCTTTTGTATGCTTGAAAACAATATTTGTTACTTTTCTTTGAACCCTCCCCAATTTTTCCATGTCTTTTTTAAAGTGAAAAGCTCAAAAGTGAACACAGGACTCCACATGAGGCCTGACCAGGAACAAGTAGAGTGGAACAGAATGGAACAATTACTTCCTTTCCCTGAGAGACAATACTTATTTTAATACAACCTATTGTTTTCCTTTTCAGCTGCTGTACCGCATTGTTGACTTGTATTAAGTCTGTCATCTACAATAACCCCCAGATCCTTTTCAGAAGGACTGCTGCCCAGACAGTCATCTCTCTTTTTGTATTTGTAGATTTGATTTTTCTCTCCTGTGTGTGATACATTACATTTGTCTTTATTGAATTTCATCGTATTTTTTTCAACCCAATTTTTTTTATTTCAAGGATCATTTTGAAAACTAATCCTACATTTGAATGTGTTTGCAGTTGCTCCCAGCTTTGTATTATCAGGAAATTTGATAAGTATACTCTCCACCTTTCCCTCTAAATAGTTGATGAAACTGCTGAAGAGGACCAGACCCAGGACAGATCCTTGAGGGACACCACTTGTTACCTGTTCCCAGTTTGCCAATGAAGCACTAATTACTTTCCAGGCACTACTATTCAACCAGTTGTGAGCCCACCTAACAGCAGTATCATCAAGCCCACATTTCATGAGCTACCTTATGAGTATGTCACATTGAACTGTGTCAGATAACTTATGAAAGTCAAGGTATATTACATCAACTGCATCCCCATTGTCTGCTTGACCTGCCACTTTATCAAAGGAGAAGAGACTTGTCTGGCATGATTTGTTCCTGACAAATGATGTTAGCTGCTTCTTAACACCTCACCCTCCTCTTCCGGACACTTACAAATTGATTGTGTTACGATTTGTTCTAGTAACTAACCAGGTACTGAAGTCAAGCTAACTGAGCTATAGTTCCCCAGATTATCTCTTTCCCTCTTTATTTGTCCTTCTCAATTCCTCAGGGATCTCACCTGTCCTCCATGAGTTCTTGAAGATGAAATCCAGTGGCTCAGAGATCTTTCATACACTCCTAGGGACCAGGGTTCAGTCCTTCTCACCCATTAAAATCAAACTGAGTTTTGCTTTTGACTTCAGTGGGCTCAGGGTTGCAGTTATGGACTTTAAAAGATTCACCATCAACTTTCCTTTTCCTGTTCTTAATACACATGCTTTGTGTGTAGAATTCTTTTCTTAGATATTAATGGAAGTCCTTCTTATTTCCTTAACTTTATGGCCAGTGTCAGATCATTCTGTTTTCTGCTGCCCTTTAATAATTTAAGAACATAGGAACAGTCATACTGATGCTTCTCTTTATACCATCTTATCCTCTTGGACCCCTCTCCTCCCCTTGTAACTAAGCTAAGTCCGTGCACCTGCGACTCCTCAACTTCATCAACATCTCCTATCTTTCCTTTTGTTCCCCTCTCCCATATTTCCCATCACTTGTCCATTCTAGATTACAAACCCCTTGTGGCAGGGACCTGTCTCTAATCACACCTGTTCAGCACCAGGTGCATTAATACTGGCCAGACTATGCTCCAACCCATCCAACCCAGTAACCTCTCTCTCATAATGGCACCAATACCAGATGTTCCAGAGGAAGAATATGAGAAACAGGCATTTAAAGGCCAATCTGCTCTCTGTTGTTTGTTTCCAGTTTCTGATCAGTATCAGGGGGTTGGAATACTTTGAGCATGAAACTGGAAATAAACAACAGAGAGCAGATTGGCCTTTAAATGCCTGTTTCTCATATTCTTGGGCACTTGCCCCTTTAAGTGGAACAGCTGGAAGCCTCTAAAAGCCTAAGAGCAAAGGGCTAAGTGGGGCTAGCTGTCCTAGGCATGTCCAAAGACTAAGGAGCCTGGGTTAGACTCAGTGGGGGACAGAGGCTGGAAAAAACAGGAGATGAAGGGAAGCTCAGCGTGGGGACTAAGCAGCCCAGGAGTGAGGGCTGGACTTGGAAGAGAGCCAAAGTGGACGTGCCTGCCTGGCTATGGAAGTCTATGTGTGGTGGAGGACTGAACACATATCTGTAATAAAAGACACTGTGGAGATGATTCCTGTGTGGGTCTTTGGGGGATTGGATCCTGACTGTACATACCCCTCTGGGACCCCACCCTTCTTCATGGTGGTGGAGATTAGAATGTGGGCATTGACAACCACTCAGAACAAGGGACTGTGCCGCTGCTAGAAGAGCTGGAGGATTATGGCTGACATCTCTCAGGGACAACTGTGCACCTGCAGGAACTCCCTAGAATAGGTCAAGCTGGGTGCTGGAAAGGAGGATTGTAATTACAGTAGCTCCCTGGAAGGTCGAGTTACAAGGTTTTTTTTCCATGACTGGAGGAGAAGAGCACTCACAACGTAGGCAGCTGGGAATGTTATGGAGATGGGTAGGGCTAGAGGTGCGATGTTTCAGGCAACAGCAGGTCCAGGAGAAGTGTGCCCAAGACTTCCAGAACAGCAGACCAGAACGGGAAGGATGCCAGGAAAATCACAGAATCACCAGCGAGAGGTCCTAGTCTCAAAGCCACTTGGAAGACGTAGTGAAAGATTGCGGAAGACCCATTGTACACTGGTGGAGCCAGTTAAGGGGCACTTATATATCTTATTCTGCCTGCTCTTACTTTTGAATCCATCTTGTTTGTCATGAGCTGTATGCATGCCTTTTTGGCAGCTTATGTTCTATCCCATAATAGTTGTTGTGCAGGATACCAAGGCTGGCCAGAGATGTAATGTTTTGAGAAGCTTCCTTATCAGTAGCCAAGCCTGATACCAAGAGAAAGGTTTCTTAATTGGGAGTTGAATGACTCAGGACAGGGGAAGGCACATCTGCAATGGTTAGCACATGCACAGTATTTGCATAGTGGGTTTGTGAAGTTAGAATACTATAAAGACAGAGGAACCGGAAACCCACATTGGAACCTCACTGCTGGCAGACATGCTGAGGGGCATGGCAGAACCTGGGGCCCACCTGGGGATCATCTCGCAGCCGTTGTTGGGGTTCCCCGGCCTGCAGAAAGGGATGTGAGACGTGTCCTTTTATCTTTATGCTTTGTATGTAATAAAATAGCTTTTTTGGCCACATTCATCTGAGTCATCACTGAACTGATCCAAAAGAACACACACTATTAAGACAGAAGACCTACAAGGAAGTGGAGGTATCAGAATCCCTTGGGGAAAACGTTACCTCAAAAGCCTGCTATGCCTGTGGGCAGTGGGGACACTTACAGAGAGCCTGTTCTTCTGCCCTGCACGAAGGTGTAAGGACTTGAAGGTGTACGGAACCAAGATGGGGGTACCCCAAAACTTTGCTTTATTTGTGGACATGCATAACATTTATGTAGGGCTTGTTCCTCACAGAAGGGTACTGAACAAGGATTTTGGAAGGTACAGAGAGGGAAAAAAATTGAATGATGGGGTTGAATCTTTACACGACCAGGGCCCAGGAAAGCTTTGTTGGGGTTGTGGGCAACTGGGCCACCTGAGGAGAAAATGTCCACAAAGATTTTTATTTTTTTAATTAATTTTATTTTTATTACAGTTTATATGCTGCCCTTCCCTAAAGCTCACGGCAGCCCACAACTGTACAAACATTAAAATGCATACAATAAAAGTACCCTTAAAACCCCAACACACTTCAACAACCCCCATAAAATGCACAAATTACAACCCCCCATTTCCCCATATCCAGAACCCCCTCACAATCCTACCCCAGAAACCACCCATCCCAAGCCCCTATCCCTGCATACCAAATGTTTTCCAAATAAAAAAGTCTTACACTGCCCCCGAAAGACACCCAGGCTTGGGCTCAACCGAATCTCCAGGTGAAGGGAGTTCCATAACACTGGGGCAGCAACTGAGAATGCCTCCCTTCAAGCTCTTGTCGTATGGACAAGGCTACCAGATGGTACCAATGGGAAGGCGCTCCCTGTTAGAGAAAGGGGAGGGGAGGGAGCGAGGATCAGGGAAAGGTTTAGGCACCCAGAAAGGGAACCCTCTGGAAATATGGCCGTCTCTCCAAGGACACTCTGGGCTAGCCAATAATCCCCTCAGGTTCATGGGTGGGCGTTCCTCCTGAGTCAGAAGGTAACCCGTATCATCATAGGGGAGGAGAGAATGTGCCAACCAGAGAAAGGAGAGGGGGATAGGGGACACAGCCACACGGACCAGGCCACCAGTGTAGTACAGTAAGGAGGTGTTGAAACGGAGGAAGAGGAGGGGAAAGAGTCCAGGGGTGAGGAGGGGGGAATAAGGGAACAAGGAGGGGACGAGGGAGAGGGGAGCCGGGGAAAGATAGGAGAGCGGTGAACAAACCTGAAGGGGAGACTCACGGGCAGGGAACACAGGCGGAGAAGGAACGAAACCACGGGCCAACTATAGGGTGGGGTGAACGAGGGGATGCACTCTCTCATCCAGACACTATACAGCAACTACAAGGAAAGGAACAAAGAACCAGACACGCAATCCCAAACAACACACTCAAGGTAGATACTCAGCTTTCGGAGGCAAAAACAAGGAGGGGCCAGCTTCTCTTGTTGATTACCGGCGGGGAGCTACTGTCCCGCCAGTGCTCTTATCTGTCTTGTTAGCGGCCCAGGTGAACGTGTTTGCTGGTGAATCAAGGCCCTGCCCCCTGCCGTGCGCGTCCTGCCACTAGGTGCGCGCTGCCTTGGAGCCGAGTCGGGGCCGCAGTGCGAGAATCGCCCTGCTGTGGGTGGGCCGGAATGTGTGGTGCCACCTGGGAAGCATCCTGATGCGCAGGGGGCAGTGCTTGGGCTGCTGCCGGGGAAGCGTCCCCTTGTGTGGGGGGCAGGGCACTTCCTGCATCCCTCTAGTTTTTCCGTGGTCTGTGTAGGGTCCCCCGCCACCGGGGCTGTCTGTGGCATCGCGGCGTGACACTCCTGGCCGATTGCAGGGGCTGCAGTGGGCATGGAAGGATAGGCGGTCTTTTGGATATGAGGGGCCCAGATTGCTTAGGGCTTTAAAAGTCAAAACCAGCACCTTGAAATGTGCCCAGAAAGCTATAGGGAGCCAGTGCAGACTTTGGAGCACTTGTGTAATGTGTTCCTGGCACCTTGTCCCTGAAAGAAGCAGAGCTGCTGCTTTCTGCACCAGCTGCAGCTTCTGAACAGTCACCAAGGGCAGCCCCACGCAGAGCACATTGCAGCAGGGGCGGCTGGTAGGTTTTGATGTTGGAGGGGCAGTGGGGCAGTAAGGCTGGTGGGCCTAGGTAGGCGGAGCCAGGGGGACGGTAGGCGGAGCCAGGGGGACGGTAGGCCAGTGACATGGCATAACCCAGCAGCAAGGAGTTACCAGGGTTAACATCGGATGGAAGAAAACACAGTCTACATGCACATCAAGCTTAAAATAAATAATTTATAAACCCAAAACACAGTCACAGCCTGAGTGCAATTTTATCACGCACATCCCATTTCCAGCATTTTGAACACAACTGAAATGGCATGACTTGCAGTGACATCTCTCTCAGTATTTCCAAACCTCCATTTTCCCACACACAGTCCCCCCTGCACTAACCCACTAGCCTCCACTCCCCTCGCCGAGAACCCAGGAGCCCTGGCTCCCAGCACCCCCTGCACTAACCCACTAGTCCCCACTCCCCTCCATGAGAACCTAGGAGTCCTGGCTCCCAGCACCCCCTCCTGGCTCCCAGCACCCCCTGCTCAAAGTAGTTTGCTTGCAATGCAGGCCAGCAACTGGCAAACTTTTTAAAAATGGCCTGTGTGCTTGGACAGGTGTTTGGCTGTCGGGGATAAGGCGTAGCTACTGGGGATGCTGGTCTGGATGGGCCTGGTTTGCTTGTAAATCCAAGCCTGAACTGTTCTCCTTGTGAACAGAGGAGAAAGTAGGTAGGAGCATGGCAGAAGAGAAGGTTGTAGACAACAAGGTGACCCCTTTCCCCTGTCTCCCACTGAACCCATCTCTTCCCCTTCCTCTTCTCGTGCACCAAAACCAAACCCTTTCCCTCCTACTTCTCCTCGGTCCTGTCCTTCTCTTCCCTTTCATTCTCTTCTGATTCGGCTTGTCACAGGACAGGGAGCTAACTCAGTCCTCCCAGTTCTCCAAGCCAGAAGGAAGGCTTGTTCCAAAGCCTACACCTTCAGAAGACTACAGGTGGCCAAAGATGCCATGAAAATCGAGGATTCGAGGGTTCAGGATAAAGGTAGGCGATGGCAGCGTGATATATTTTTTTAACCTGCTATGGTTACTTTGGACCTGGTGGGAAAGAGAGAGTGGACAGGACCCCAGTAGGAGGGCTCTCTATCCCTCGGTGGCAGTGCTTCACGCAGCAGCGTTCCCAGCGTTAACTAATGTAATGTCCATCCAATGTTAACCCTGGGAACTCCTTACTTCTGGGTTATGCCACGCCACTGGCCTATCATTGCCCTGGCTCTGCCTACCGTTGCCCTGGCTCCACCCCTAGGCCAGGATCTGCCCCTAGGCCCACCAGCCTGCTGGCAGCAGGTTCAACCCACCCACTGCCCCACCAGTCTCCAAACCCACCAGCTGCCCCTGAATGCAGGTCAGCAGGATTTAGACCAGCCTAATCCCAAATTTTGAGGGCCAAAAAAAGATCTTGGGGATTAATGGGAAGAATGCCTTCAACATAAGGTGGACAAGTGGGTAGGCCTGCTCCGTAAGGCAGTCATGACAACTATTATGGAGAAACCAAGTGAACTAGTGGATCAGTCTACTCTCACAGGGGTTACAGGTGACAGAATAGCATGGATATTGCAAGAAATAAGAGTATTTGGTGCTACTGGAATATAAATATACAGTATAGCCTCCCCCATGATAGGATGACTGATTGATGCATTGGGTGTTCCCTGTGGAACAGCACTAGGAGGGTTGAAATGTTTCCACGGTGCTGCAGCTTTGCAAGAGATCGGTAGCAGGTTTTAAGCCCCAACTATTAGGTATTTATGGCTCTATCCTCTAAGAATTTATTGAATGTTTGTTTGAAGCTAGTTATGGTGCTGGATTTCATTGCCTCCTCTGGCAACGAGCTCCACAACCATATTGTCTGCTGGGTGAAAAAGTACTTCCTTTTGTTTGTTTTAAATCTGCCGCCATTTAACTTTAGAGAGTGACCCCTTCCCTTATTGTGAGAAAGGGCAAACAACAGTTCCCTATTTACTTTCTCCATGTCACTCGTGATTTTATAAACTACTTCTATCATATCCCCTCTTAATTGTCTCTTCTCCAAGCTAAACAGCCCTAGCCTGTTGAACATACAGAAGTCAATCCATCCCTTCTATCATCCTTGTTGTCCTCCTCTGAACTTTTTTCAATTCTATTATATCTTTCCTGAGATGGAGCGACCAGAACTGCACACAGTATTCAAAGTTCAGAGGAGGACAAGAAGTATTCAGGGTGGGGTTGTACCAAAGGTTTATACAGTGGCCTTATATTTTCCCTTTTATTTTCTATTCTTTTTGCAATAATGCCTAGCATTTGGTTCGCCCTTTTGACTGCTGCCGCACAGTGAGCCAATGTCTTCAAGGAACTATCCACAATGACTCCAAGATCCTTCCCCTAAGTGGTTATACCCAGATCAGAACCTAGCACTGTGAATGTAAAGTGAGGATTATTTTTTGCTATATTCATCACCATGCAGTTATCAATACTGAATTTCATTTGCCATTTTATTGCCTATTCACCTAGTCGTGGAAGTTCCCTTTGTAGTTCCTCTGCCTGGGTCTTAACTGTCTTGAATAATTTGGTGTCATCTGCAAATTTAGCCATCTCACTCTTTACCCCTTTTTCCAGATCATTAATGAATGTGTTAAACAATACTGGTCCCAGTACTGACCTATGAAGCACTTGGTGTTATCTGCAGATTTGATCACTTCACTCAACGCCCTCAAACACAGAAAAATCCATCCAATATATATCAGATCAGGACATGGTGGGAGGACTAACAGAGAAAAACATGCAGAACATCTTGCTTCTGAACTGTACACACTTGGTCATCTCTAGAGTAGAACTCCTCAACACACACACCCCCATCCCCATTCCAGATTAGCCCTATCTCCTTCCAGAGATAACTGCTCTCCTGCAACAGTACAAGACCCCATATGTTGGGGACAGTACATAGGGTCCATGAATAAACTTGAAACGGAAACATGTATGTGAAAAACACTGTTGTAATATAAGGTCCCACAGAGCCTCAGTTGTTGCCCTATGGAGGGTCTGCAGTGAATCAGAATGCTAACTCCCCCCAAAACATGATGCCCATGTAGAAACCAGAAATAACAACATATGTGCAATTTATGGATTTGTCTATTGATTATAGTAACATTTTCTTTTTTTCTAATGAGCAAGTCAGGAGCAGCAAGTGTGTCTGTCAAACATTCCTATGTTAGGAGAGGGCCCTAACATAGGACCCTGTCACACAAGGTCCCAACTTCCACCCTCTTTAGCCCCTCTGCTTATGTGAACAATGGTGAGGGAAAAGTAGGTTAAGGTCAGGGTTTAGGCCCAGAGTCTCCAGGTTGTGGGTTAAACCTTGATTGCTTCAAGCTAGAAAACCTGGGACTTCTGAGGGTAGTGCTGGTTGGAGAGGGTTGGGGAGTGGGGCCACAGGGCATAGTGTCAGAGTGGGAGGCAGGCCCTTGAAGAAGTGGTCGTTTGGCAGGTGACTTTCAGAATGGCAGTGCTACCTCTCTCTCTTCCCCACTGCAGCCTCGAGGAGTCCTGCTGCTGTGCTTGCGTTGCTGCTCCTGTCAGAGTCTTGACAGGAGCAGCAACGCAAGCACAGCAGAGCCAGGAGCAGCAGGCACTGCAGAGGAGGGAACACCGGTGGCAGTACTCCTTGATGTTTCCATTGCTGCTGTGCAGTAGGAAAGAGAGAGGCAGTGCTGCCACTCTGAAAGCCACCTGCCAAGTGGCCACTTCTTCAGGGGCCTCCTCCGCACTTTGACACTCTGCTCTGGGGCCCTGACCACCAACTTGGAAGCAGGGAAGGAAGAGCAAACACCAAACAGCTCTGGAGCTTGCTGTGCCACTCCTGTTCCTTCCCTCCCCATAGAGAGCAGGCCATACTAGAAAGGGGGGTAGGGACAAAGGGATGCCCCACCCCGTGCGGTTATGCTCTGACATAACCCCACCCCCTGCAGAGTGTCGTGGCATCATGACACTCCATAGGGGGCAGAGCTACATTGGAATGGGGCAGGGCATCCTTTTGTTCATGTCCCCTTCAGGTTGTCACCCACCCAAAGAAAGGTGGCATCTCTAGTTAGGGGGTTATTACCTTGGATTAATTGCTTGAAGTTGTGTCGACCAACCCTAACTTGCTGCCAGGTACAAAGGAAACTGTGAAAAGATAAACTCCAGCCACTGAACAGAGCAAATATATTTTGTCAAGTGTAATCACTTCAGTGTGAACTCTCCATCACTATTCATATGACACTAACATACAATCTCACAGTATCTACTATAAAGAAGTTCACTAAAGTCTGAGCACCACTGGGGAAAAGCTTCTCAGGGCAAGAGAGAGAGAGAGAGAGAGAGATATGCTCTGTTACTTTGATTTTGAACAGATTCCTCTGGTACCAGAGCGGCCTCAGGCTTAACAAGCTTGCTGTTGTTTTAGACCCTATGGACACGTACTGTCAATAAGACAGACATGTGCTGCTGCTACAGCAGTGGATTGGGGTGGGGGGAGGGGTTGTTTGCTTTTCATTTAATGAAGAGAGGAAAGCAAGAATTTTCCAGGCAGCTGGAGGGGAAGGGAGGTTGTCAAAAGACACATTCTGCAATTTGCATCTCTGTTGACAGCAGCAGAACGGCAGCTGCAGAAGGAGCCACTGTGGGAGGTGAGAGGGCAATTTATGACTCAGGGCCTGGGCTTTGATAGGCTGGCTTGATCTCACCTTTCTCTGACTCCAGCAGTAGGAAAGCTGAAAACTGAGCCTATGATCCACAAACTATTCACTCTGGAGTAAGTGGTGGTGTGTGGATCACAGCCAGAAGCTAAAAACAGACGTGCCATGAGTGCAATAGCTCCCTGGCCCGGGGTGAGAAACAGCAGCTGCCCTGACCGGGTGAGGTTAGGGCACCAAAGTGATGTGCCCACAACTGGGGAGCCGTCCCGCCGCCCACACAGCCCAGGTAAGGCAGTGAGCTCAACAAATGTGCGGGCAGCCACCTCTGCCCACACCCAACTCCCAGCACCCCGCCATGACGGACAGCCATGGCAGCCAATGATAGGTAGCCATGGCAGCTAGCTATAGCAGTCCCCGGCCTGGGGTGGGTATGGTGAGACCCAAGCAGACATGCTAGCCCATTGTAGCCTGCTTTGGCCACACGTGTGGCCCTTAGCCTGAGCTGTAATCCCAGAGATTTGCTGAGGTCACAGCCCAGGCTAGCTGCTAACCCTACCCAGGGCAATCCTGGGCAAACATCTGGCAGCATGTGTTTGCACACGTGCCAGCGGAGCACGGGCCCCAGTCGACCAAAGTGGCCCACAGCAAGCCAAAGTCATGCCTGTTTTTACTCAGAGTTGGCAGAGCAGCTCAGATAACTGAAGCGTCCATCTAAGACTTTTTCTCAAGATACAGGCAAAAGCTTTTCTGAAGATTTGTGTGTGTGTGTGTGTGTGTGTGTGTGTGTGTTCACAAGCACTCTGGTTGTGTTTGAACAGTTTTGAGGGCTGGATCCAGCAGTCACTTCCCAGGACCAAGCCAACCTATTATAACTTACAGAGCCAAACTGAAATAAAACCTGAGCTATTTCCCACTGCTATCTTTTAAAAATTGGAGATGTTTGTTTGCCTTTAATGTCCATGCAGGACAGGAACAGGATGGGATGCACTGAAATATTAATTGCTTTTCTTTTGGTATCCCTGCCCAGCTGTGACCAGAACTGGAAGTTTTTTGGTATCATGACCTTGAAGAATACAAGAATAGCAGGTTGGAAATCTTACAAGGAAGCTTGTTCTGATGAGAATTCCAGGTCACTCTCTTGAACAAAGCTTCCAAGATGTCTGAATAAGCCTTTCAGACTTTTCCAATTGGTCTGTCCCTGCACATCCATGCTGATAACAGATTTCTTATTAAGCCCTGCAGTGGGCACAATGCATTCTCTGCAAAATACAACTAAAAGGGCAGGCCATTGATCGGGATAATTCTGGCTGCTGAAGGAACAGAGACTCAGTAAAGCTGGCAGCCACCTCAGGCTACAGGGCTATTCATTATGTGTAGGGTAGAAATGATGACTCTTTCATAGATTCAGAGTAATTTTTCCAGTGTTTTGCGGATAAATCATAGTGTACTTGGGTAGTTTCTGCAAGTGGAAATAAAGTTGTAGCTACCAAGTATGGGATAAATGATTGGTATAGAATAAGAACTCATCCAAACCTTATTATTTTTATCCTGCTGCCTTGTGAGATGGGGTGGAGAGTGGCAGATGGTGAATAAACAGTCTTATCTTCAGATTTTGAATGTAACACAATGATGTTTGTATGATTTCTGTTAGCTGTTTTAAAGGGCTAAAGCGAGAGCTAACAAAGAATGCATTTAACTAAGAATGCATTTAGGCACTCCAAAATCCCTATTCCCTGCACCATGGACCCCTGTAGCAGTGTGAGTGGGCTTGCAGTAATGGTAGCTGACACTAGAGACTACATGGTATTACCACTACATGGTAATGGTGTTGCTAAGAAGAGTGCATCAACAGGCACAGGAACCAGCAGAGAGTGCTGATGATGTCCTCACTCAGATTGAATGGTACTGGATGGGGCTATATAAGGGCTCCACTTACTGCAGCAGAGTGGCTGAGGAGACAGGTTAGGCAGGAGTTAATGCATCTCTAGGTGACCATATGTTCCATTTTTAAAGGGAAAGCCCCTTATTCTAGCCCTGTCCCACGTGTCCT
Organism: Sphenodon punctatus; assembly: GCA_003113815.1. Classification (NCBI taxonomy): domain Eukaryota; kingdom Metazoa; phylum Chordata; class Lepidosauria; order Sphenodontia; family Sphenodontidae; genus Sphenodon; species Sphenodon punctatus. The sequence goes on from QEPC01010142.1 coordinate 1,663,816, forward strand.
GACTCCCCCCCCCCCCTTGGCTTTTTGTCCCATATTTGCGGGTGCCAGGGTGACACCAGTGAGAGGGACAGACACACTGGGGGTAGGGGGTAGCCAGCCATTCCAAGCAGTGGGAAGCAGCCAGAGCAAGATCCGAGCGCAGGTAGGCTGGGCCCAATATACTCAGGAGATGGGGCAGTGGCGCAGCAGCAATAGTGTTACACTGGGGTGAGCTGCACTAGAGAGGGTGCGGGCGTGACCATGGCCAAGAGGGACTGAGCCGGGTAGCTCAGAGGGGGAGACTAAATATCAATTCTGCTAAAGCTGGCTTCTGATTAAATTTTCATTTTTTAATTGAAATTGGTTACATTTCACTTGTACATAGAACGTGTTTTATGAAATGATTTTAAAACTCCCAGATACGTTATTTATTAATTTTATTTATTTAAAATTTATATCCCACCCCTCCTGCCCTCAGGGCAGCCTGGGGTGGCGAACAACATTAAATAAAAACAATATAATTTTTTTTAGAAACAATTTAAAAATACAGTATGTGGGGGGAAAAAACCCACCCCTACCCCTTGCCAAAAGCCTGACGGAACAGCCAGGTCTTACATAAATGCCGAAACAGCAGGAGAGTGGAAGCCAACCGAGCCTCCTCCGGTAGTGAATTCCACAGCACAGGGGCAGCCACCGAAGAAGATCTAATATCAGCGGCCACCCGCCTCGCCCGGGGAACCTCCAAAAAGGCTCCCACGGATGATCTCAAGGGTTGCACGGGCACATGGGGAGTGAGGCGGTCCCGCAGATAAGCAGGGCCCAGGCCGTGAAGGGCTTTAAAGGTTAAAACCAGCAACTTGAACCTGGCCCGGTACTTTATAGGCAGCCAGTGCAGAGCCCGGAGCACTGGTGGCATGCGCTCCTTGCGACCCGCCCCCGTAAGGAGACGGGCCACAGCATTCTGCACCAGCTGCAGCCTCCGGACCAGCTTCTCGGGCAGCCCCACGTAGAGCACTTTACAGTAATCCAGCCTCGAGGTGATGAAGGCATGGATGACAGTGGTGAGATCGGAGTCTGAGAGATACGGCTGAAGTCGCCGGACAAGATGTAACTGCCGAAATGCACTCCCCGCCCCGGCCACAACCTGAGATTCCAGACTGAGCCGCGAATCGAGGAGCACACCCAGACTCCGCACTTGAGAGACCATGGGAGGGCGAACCCCCCCAACAAGAGGAGATTCAACCACCCCCAGGTCCCCCAAGCCCTCTCCCACCAACATCACCTCCATCTTGTCAGGATTCAATTGCAGATGGCTCGACCTCATCCAAGCCCCCACAGCTGCATTTCACAATACACGATTGCCGTGTTAAACACTAAATTCTAGTATTTGATTGCATTAGATTGCCCTTTTTCAGCATAGGGAAATATGGTCATCCTACTCAGCTCCTAAGGGGACAGCATTGCACCAGGCAAAGACCACAGCCACCTGCCCCTGACAAAAGGATCAAACAGGATCCAGACCCATGCTTCAGAGAATAATGAGCAGGGAATCCTGTGTAATGTAGACCGTAGAGTGTTTCACCCTCTTGAGCAGAGCTTGAGTCTGGGCGGGAATCTCAAGACATTCCTCCCTTGAACCTCTCTCAGGGGTTGTGCATGGGCAAGGGAGGGGACCCATCCCTGTTACTCCAAAGCACAATCCCTAGAGTAGTCACCGGCTGGTTGGGGCTCCAGCCAGGACAACACCTCACAGAGGTAAGGGGGTAATGTTTGAATTTTGTCGTAGGCAGTACTATGGGGTTACCATGCAGTGGCATTTTTTGTAGCATCTGGACACACCCTAAGGTCTGGAGGACTCTGATACACTCAGCCATACATTGATGGTAATATTGCAATGTTTAATGAATAATCATGGGTTCACCATATTGGCTATTCTGGTAGTGACGTGGTCTATAAACGTTGACCCAATTTGTTGGATTGCTAGCTGTGAAGTTCATCACCCTGGAACTTTATCTGAGGGGCGTTTGGTCCCTAGCAGAGTCTCTGTTGCGGAAATAAATTCTTCACCTGACTTCACTTTGCATATCCTCTGAACTTTTTCTTCTAGTGGGTAAGATGTGTCAACTCAGGAAGGCTGGTCACCTTTCTGGAGGGACTTTTCTATTATAGACCACTTCTCATTTAGAATTTAGAATTTATATTTACTAGTCATTGGTCTTTTATTTCTAAACCATTTATAGGTACTGTGTGAAATCATTTATGCATTACTGGATTTAGTTCCTTTTATCTTTTTTTTTAAATTTAAAAGCTGTTTATAACAAGCAAATAGAGAAAAATATATCAGTGATGCATAAAATCCAGGATAAATGACCATGTGGAATATTAATGAAATGGTGCCGACCAATTCCACTAAGAGAGAAAACTTATTTGTAGAGAATTTACATTGACTCAATCTCACTCCAGCTGTGGGCATTTTGCTCAGCCCAGGCCATCAGAGCATCAACCTTGTTGAGGAAGACGATGAACAATGTCTGAAGGATTCCCTCGACCGAGTGGTCATTGTCTGGGTCTAACTCCCATTCGTAGTAGCATTCGTACAGATCCCCCAGGCTGTAACTTTACTCATCCTTGCATAACCCTCCAGCTGCCTCAGGGCAGGCAGGGTGTCCAGACACCACATGTTGGGAGGAAGGTCTTCCCCTAGCCAGTCCAGCTCCCTGTGCAGCAGGGGAAAATCAAAATTGTAGCTGTTGTGGGCCACCAGGCAGACCAGGCCAGGTTGCCATATTAAAAATCCCTTGACGGCCTGCACCAAGGCCTGGTCGAAGACTGACTTACAGTTCTCCTCCAGGGTCTGGTTACCCAGCCCCGTGATCTCCATGGCCTTGTGGGCGAAAGGCTTCTGGGGGTCCACGCAGAGTGTCAGCTTGTCCACGATGCAGGGAAGAAGGGAGAGCTCCAATTCGGGAACTGAATCAGAAGGGAGGGGCGGTGGACAGCAGAGAGGGAGAATTCAGCCACGCGGACATGCTTACAGTTCAGGGTGGTGGTTTCAAGATACAGAAAGATGAAGGATTTGAAGAACACATCAGGAGAAGGGGTGCCCATTCTAGCAGTTTCACAAAGCCTGGGTGCTCCTTGATGATCTAGACCAGCAACCATAAGCAACAAGGAACAGTTCTGGCTGTAGCTCATATGGTCTAAGCTGGATTTGGTTTCTAATTCATTTTCATGCATATCTCATATATATTTTATTTTGTATCAGATATCCTTCTTTTTCTTGTGTTTTAATAAATTATTTCTCTACTTGTAAACATCTTTGCCTGTGTGGTCAATTTCCTGTGTGGGGATGATAAGAGCATATACTAGTAGAACCTAGACTGGGAATTTTGCCCAGGAAATTCCTTAATATTACAGCAGAGACCCAAAACAGAGGACAGGCAGAGGCTGTGTCGGATGTGATGTTGCAGTCCCCAAGGATGATAGTCCTCGGGGACCTCAACATTCACGCCGATGCAATCCTTGGTGGAGCCGAGCTTGAGTTCATGGCTGCCATGGCAACCATGGGCCTGTCCCAGAGAGTTAACAGGCTGACACATCTTGGAGGACATACCTTAGACCTCATGTTTTGCACTGGCCTTGAGGCGGGTGGTCCGTTAATGGAGGAGATTACAGCTGTGCGTGCCCTTGTCATGGACGGACCATTACCTCCTGCAGACCTCCCTTCTAGCACATGTCTGCCCCCAGAAGGGTGTGGAACCTGTTAGGATGGTCCGCCCCCGGAGGTTGTTGGACCCAGTGCGGTTCCTAGGTGCTCTAGGGGAGTTACCCTCTGACCTAGATGACCGTCACATTGATGACCTTCTCAAGCTATGGAACATCTTGCTGACGGAGGCCATCGATCAAACGGCTCCCAGGCCTCCATTGCCCAGGCGGAGGCTCCGCAGACCTCCTTGATTCTCTGAGGAGCTGCGGATGCTGAAGCAGGTAGGGCGATGGTTGGAGCGATGGTGGCGTCGTTCTCGAGCTGAAGCCAACAGATTGTGGCATACAGCTAGTTTATGAGCCTATGCCGTGGCTATACCGGGCAGCAAAGAGGAAATTCTTTGCTACCCTCATAGCATCCGCTAAATCCTGTCCGGCGGAGCTGTTCCAGGTTGTGCGGGGGCTGGTCAGTCCGGCCTCCCTCAACCCTGGAGTTGAGTCATCAACTGCCCACTGTGACCTTTTTGCAGATTATTTTGAGGAGAAAATCGCTTGTATTCACCAAGATCTCGATGCTGCACTTAATACAGTGAAGGAGGTAGAGGTGGCAGAAGCCCCACCTTGTCCGATTTTGTGGGATCAGTTTCAGTCGGTGACACCCACTGATGTGGTGGGGGTGCTTGGGGCTGTTTGAGCCACTTCTTGTGAACAAGATCCGTGCTCGTCCTAGCTGATTAAGACCTGCTGGGAAACAATGGGGCTGTTGCTGGCTGGGGTGGTCAGCGCCTCCCTGCGGAAGGGCAGAGTGCCGGCCTGCCTTAAGGAGGCAGTGGTACGGCCTCTGCTCAAGAAACCATTGCTTGCCGCTGACTCCCCTGCCAGCTATCGGCCTGTCTCTAACCTTCCCTTTTTAGGGAAGTTTATTGAACTGGTAGTGGCTCAGCAACTCCAAGGGCATCTCGACCGCACCGGTTATCTGGATCCCTTGCAGTCTGGTTTTCGTCCAGGGCATGGCACTGAGACAGCGTTGGTGGCTTTGATCGATGATCTACGCCGTGAAAAGGATAAGGGTCGGTTGACCCTTTGGGTCCTATTAGATCTGTTGGCTGCATTTGATATTGTTGACCACGAGATGTTGGTGACATACCTGCAGGACAGTGCGGGGGTGGGTGGGATCGTTCTCGAACGGTTCTGCTAACTCCTGACTGGGAGAACTCAGTGGATGGTGCTCGGTGATCATTTTTCATCTCACTAAGACCTCTTGTGTGGGGTTCCGCAGGATTCTGTCCCTTCTCCTGTTCAACATGTACATGCAGCCACTCGGTGAGGTGATCAGGAGGTACGGGGTGAGGTGTCATCAGTATGCGGATGACACCCAACTGTACCTCTCATTTTCAATTGACCCAGGTCCGCCTGTCTTGATGCTTACTCGGTGGCTGGCAGCTGTCGGGGACTGGATGAGGGCTAATCGACTGCGACTGAATCCTGACAAGACGGAGGTGATGTTAGTGGGTAAGTTGATGGAGATGGCGACTCCCTCGGTTGAGGGGGTGTTCCCTCCACTGACTTCCCAGGTGCGAAAACTGGGGGGTGCTCCTTGATGCACAGCTCCACCTGGATCTCCGGGTGGAGGCTGTGGCGAGGGGTGCCTTCCGCCAGTTACATCTGGTGCGGTGACTTCGGCTGCTGGTTTTGGTTCCGGATCTGGCCACGATCATCCATGCTTTTATCACCTCTTGGCTAGACTACTGTAATGCGCTCTACATGCGGCTACCTATGGTGAAGGCTCGGAAGCTGCAGCTGGTACAGAATGTGGCGGCCCAGCTCCTGGTGGGGCTGGGTCACCGAGAGCACATTACACCAGTGTTCCAATCTCTTCACTGGCTGCCAGTAGTCTTCCAGGCCCGATTCAAAGTGTTGGCTTTGACCTATAAAGCCTTACAAGGTCTGGGCCCTGCCTATTTGCGAGATCACCTAACTACCCGGGTTCTGGACCGGCCCCTGCGGTCATCTGGGGGTGCCCTGTTGGAGGTCCCCTGGGTTTCCCGGGGGACCACGCAGGACAGGGTGTTCTCAGTGGCCGCAGCGCGCCTGTGGAACTCCCTCCCGGTGTGGGCCCGTGTGGCCCCAGACCTCCCAGGTTTCGTAGGAATTGTAAGACCTGGCTGTTCCATCAGGCATTTGGCAAGGGAGAAGTGTGTGGGGGGGTGTTGGGTTTTGTTCTCCCCATTTAATTGTTGCATATGTTATTTAATGCTTTTATATATTTTATTGTATTTTTATTGATTGATTTGTTAGCTGCCCCGGACTGCCTGGCAGGAGGGGCGGGGTATATATATATTTTTTTTTAAAAAATAAAGCGGAAATGAGTTCTGGCAAAAATGGGCATACCTGTTGAATTTCCAGTCCCCAAACCATCTCTTGTAGTTTGGGTACTGCACAGTGCCTAAATGGCTTGGCCTGAAGGGGCACTGTCAGAGCCTTACTAGTGCTGGTTTCTCAGCCCTCCCAGCTGAGCTGCATTTCCTAAGTCTGCGTCAGCCAAACAGAGCTTTCGGAGAAACTCATTAGAGTTTCTCATATGCTATCCACACCCCCAGCTGGCTATATCAGCTTGACTGGGTTGCTGTCACCTCAGAGCAGCTCAATAATTCTCAGGGTGTTCTTCCTAGATCTTGAGCTACATACCAGTTTCCCCCACTTTCCTTCTTCAACCCAATTTCCCTCCAGCTGTTTTCAGCCCCGTACCTGTCCTCTGCCTAGATTCCTTTTCCCAGGATGGACCTTTTGGCTATTGACCCCTGCACCGGCTCCGGACTCCAGCTTGCTCACCCCCTCAGTACTACACCGGCTCATTGGACTGACCTCTTGGCTACTGGCATTGGCTACAGATCCTGGCTTGGTCTACCCACCTGGTGATACGATCCTGCAAGGCCCTAACCCTTGGGCTCCAATCCTGCAAGTCCTCCCCACACCTTGGCCACCCATGCCTTAGCTGACCTAACAGGCACAGCAGCAGTGGCAAGATGGCAGTGGTGGCAATCCAGGGGCTGAAGGTTGAGTCCTGAGGTCTAGGCCAGCCAGCCTAGTGCACGTACACATGTGCGGGTTGGAAAGTTGGATGTCGTATGCATGCACAGGCCCTGGCCGGGTACGTGCACATATGGCCGGGGAGGTGTGCATACACCCAGACCTGCACATGTGGCAAAGTGTCAAGACACCAGGCCTGCTGCTTGCTACCACTCAGCACCAAACTTTGCCACCACCTTTCCATGCCCCCTCAAGGTAAGCAGATACCTAGTGGTAACTTTTAAATTAATTTTGTAGGGCAACCCACATACCTGGGCAGGCACCCAAGGGAACAAAATCAAATACCCATTTCAGCTCTAAGACAGACTGACTGAGGCATTTTTAATTCTGCCTCAGCAAATGGCAGAAGGTGCCACCCTACACTTCTTTTCTTGTCTGTATAGTCTCAGCTTTGAACACAGACTAAATCTTAGGAGAAAACTCAGCCAAAACTTCCAGATTCCAAGCCATTGTGACAGAAGGGAAGATGCTTGCCTTTTGTGGTTAAGGAGCAGTGTGGGCATTCCCAGTGGGCACGAGAAAGAGGCTCCCCCTCCCCGGCACTGCCCCAGACGTATTGTCTAACTTTGCTTCTCTCAGCCTTTGTTTCCCCACATGTGAAGCAGAGATACCAGCCCCTGAACACATTTTTTTTTTCAGGTTAATTCCCCCCCCCCCCCATAGTTTTTGAATATAACGTTGTATTAGTACAATAATAAAAAGTACAAGCTACATCTCCAGACAAACTACTGGGTACAACTAACCCAGTTGCAACCTCAGCTGGGAAATAACATAGCTAACTGTCAACTCAATGTTTAAAATTGGTCCATGTGTCCATATGTCTCCAGAGAGCCCCACTCAGATGTAGAAGTCAAACGAATAGGCATGTTCGTCAGGCGTCAGCAGTTTGTCCTGTATAATCCGCAAACATGTGAGCCATCGAGCCTGGAGTTCCTCGGTATCTCCTCTCAGTTTTGCTAGTAATCTCTCCATCAAAAATATATACCACACATGATTCACCCTGAACACATTTAATAGTAAGGGGGTTGGGAAGATTAATTCACTAATATTCCTAAAGTGCTTTGAAGTTGTAGGGTAGAGATTGTCAGAGCAGGAAGCTATGGCTATAACTCCAAGTCCCATCTGATATGGTCTGCAAAAAGACCGTTACCCTTAACTAAAATGGTGGCAACGTCATTTTGGCCGCTGCCTTTTTGGTTAAGGGTGGCGGTCAAAACAGCCCGAGTGGCCATTTTTCACAAGTGTGCTCTGGACCAGGGATCTTGGTAACGCGCTGTGATGAGGGAACCTGCCAGGAGGCCCCCCACAGCAGCAGCGACCCAGTGGAGCTTCAGTCAAGCCCTCTGAAGCTGGTAAGTACCATTCTAGGGCCATGGGGGTGGGGGAGGTCAGACCCACTCCCATGGGAGGGATTACAGATGGGAGTACAAATCAATTTTCCATTGACTTCAGTGGGAACATTTCCCATTGATATCAGTGGGATCTGAATCTGTAATTAATCCACAAATTACAGATCCAAATCAGGAACGGATTCAAATCTGTAATTTGATCTGAATGCCCATCCCTAATTGATATATTTCCCCTTGCAGCTAGCCAGCCACTCCCTGCAAGTGTTTCCAGTGGGGGAGGTGACCAGTCATTGTTAGTGTGATTGGCTGCATACAAAGCCATTTGGTGTTTTTATATGGATGCAGGGATGCTCAACCCTGGAGAAAGTCTGGGGGTGCACCCCGTGTCTGCCCACTTGCAGCCACACCTGGGTCCATTTTAAATTGACCTGGTGGCTGCCACGGCCCACAGTCTACCCACACAGTGCCCCCTCCCGCATACCATACAGCCGTGGTGGATCAGCCACTGCTCTAGGCTGCTGCCTGCAGCTCTATGGTGTTGCGCGGGGCAACCCCCCACTGAGACTAGAGTTGCAGCAGACATCTGCTCAGTAGATGGACTGCAGCTCTGCCTCTAGCCAGTGCCCCAAATTTAGGCAGCCCCTCTCATGGCAATGCTCTGGGATGTTCCGGGACATTCCGGAACATTGCTAGAACCTGATCCACTTCTGCTCTGCCTGAACATCTGGGCCACCCAGGTATGAGGCAGAGCTGTGGGTGCTTTCCGTGTAAAGGCACCCATTGTCTCAGCTTGCCTCTTGGAAAGTGCAGTAGGAATCCCAGTGCATTCCTGTTATCTGAGCTGGACTAGTTACACCAAGCTGCAAAATACAGATCTGGTTCCAAAGCCAAATCTGCTTTTCAGAAACCAAAAATCTCTTTCCCTAATACAGGCTGTTCTGCTATTTGATGAATGCATTTGCTCTTCACAGTTTCATACCATTGGAGAGCAATATAATTCCTCAGTACTCTGAGCAGATGTAGATGTCACCATTCCATTTGTATATCAGCAAGGTCATATTAAAGTAAAGCCAGTGTAATGGGTGCCCCTAAGTGGCTGCAGGCCCAAAAGGCATAGAGTAAGTCCTTGCAAGGATCAACCCCTTTGGGAACTAGGCAGGGAAAGCAAGCAAAGTGGACCAAGTGCCAAAAATGAGCCAAGTTGGGGTGGCTGATTGACCCCAGTTGGGGTAAGCCTTAGCAAGAAGCTCAGAAGAACTAGAACACCAGGAAGAAGCAGGGCCGGCCCAAGGGTTTGAGGGGCCATGTGCCAAGCCTTGCAGAGGCCGGCAGAACCTTATGGCTGCACTGAAATGTATAGCTTCCTTGCACGTTCATTTTCAGTCATGTGCACCCGCCTAACACGCATCCCCACTCACCCCCCACTCGTCCCCACGCACGGAGCAACCGGAGGAACCGCTGGTTACTATGTCGGTGTGGATGAGTGGTGGATGAGTGGTGGGTGAGTGGGGATGCGTGTGCAGCTGTGTGCATGCCCCATCAATGCACTGACGCCCATGGACCCCCACCCCCACCCCACCCAGCGGAGCCATGTAAAAATAGCATGTGAGGAGCCACTCGAAGAAGAACAGAAGGTTGCTATTTTGTAAATAAGGTTTTTTGAGATGGGTCCAAACATTCTCACAACACCCACCCTTCCAGCCTCGCATGGAATCTTTTCCTTATATTTCTAGAAAGGGTTGGAAGGAACTGTCCTTCTGAGGGGGAGAGTGCTTTTTATACTAGAGGAACTCAAGACCATCATGTGGTCTATTATTTGAATAGGGTGAGCATACATAACCCAGTTGTGAGAATGTTAGGTGTCATCTCAAAGAACCTTCTTTACAAGGCTACAACCTTCTGATCAGTACATGGGGAGGAGTTGTTTGTAAACAAACAGCTTTATCTCCCAGCCCAATTGGTTGTCCCAGATGCTGCTCCTGCAGCCTACAGCAGAGGGAGAGGCAGATGACGGATGGGGTTCGCATGCCTGGTGCTGGCCCTGGGGGCAGACAGTGTGTGTGTGTGTGGGGGGGCGAGCTTGCTACCCTCCCCCTCCCTAAGGAAAGGCTCCCTCCGGTAGAAGCAGGCAGTGAGCACTGACCAGCCCCAGCCCAGCTGCCTGGTCTCACCACTCTCCCCCTTTCCACGGGGCAGACAGCGTCGAGGGGGGCGAGCTTGCTACCCTCCCCCTCCCTAAGGAAAGGCTCCCTCCGGTAGAAGCAGGCAGTGAGCACTGACCAGCCCCAGCCCAGCTGCCTGGTCTCACTCTCCCCCTTTCCACAGGGCAAACAGCGTCGGTGGGGCGCCCAGAGGAGGTGGTGGCACAGAGGGGAGGGGAGGGGGGTATGTGTTAGCCGGCAGGGGGGGCCCAGGGCCACAGGAAAAAAAAAGCAAGATGGGACAGGCGGCCGGACAGCGGGCTTTGCTACCAATGGGGGTGGGGAAAATTTTTTTAAACGGCTGTGTCCCGACTCCCTCTCCAACCCGCAGTGGCAGTGCGGGGCCCCCCTCTCGGAGGCCGCCCTGGGAAGAAGCCTTAGCAGCACGAGCTGAGCTGAAATTCTGCAGTAACAGAACAGGCTGGCTGGAGGCCAGAGTAGGTGAAGAGAGTGAATAGCTGTATCGCCTGCATGGCAGTGCAAAACACCTTGAAAGGGTGAGAACCTGGAAGGAGGTAGCCCTGAATTAACAGGGTTGGGTGCAGAACCAGAGACGTAAGCTGGGAAGGTACCAGAAGAGAAGCTGGAGAAGTGCAGCAGGCAGCAAGGAAGCTTGGCTGGGAGTTCAGCTAAGGAGTTGTTGGAACTATCTACTGTAAATAAAGCAGCATGTGGTTGAAACTGGTGATACTGAGTCACTGTAAGGGGGCTGGAGTCAGCTAAAACTTAGTCACCTGTTACCCTGGGTAGAGGGGCCACAACAGGCAGGCAGGCGACCCTGCCCCACCCCCAGTGCTCCACACACACACCACCACCACCACCATTATGGGCAGCCATGACAGCTCCCACTCCACAACCTGCATTAGCCTGCATGGGTGGCCCTTAGCCCAGGTTCATGCAGGGGACGCATTCCGGGCGAGCTGCTCACCCAGCCCGAGGCAGTCCCAGGCCAACATCTGGCGGCTGTGGAACAGATCTGTGTGGTGGTTTCCCAGCCCAGATGGACCATAATATGCCATAGCCACCCTGAACCTTTTGGAAAAGGTGGGGTATATAAGTTTAAATAAATAAATAGCGGGCCCGTGTTGCATCAGTTTTTACCCTATATTGTATTTCCACACAGAAGTAGGCTATCGGAGAATCCTCACTGTACTACACTAACAAAGAACCAAGCTAAAAGGTGATTAGTGAACAGAAAAATAAATAACAAATAGGGAGATTAGTGATAGACAAACTGATTAGTAAATAATGATTAAATATGGCAAATTTGATGACTGATTAATCAAATATTCAGTCCACAATTGCTTCAACCATTTTCACTGTAACTTCATCTGGACTTTCTCTTTTTCTAGACACTATCTTTGTCCGTTAATCTTCAACCTTTGACTCTGACAGATCACTGGCTTTTATAAATGATCTGTTCAGACAGTTGAAGTATAGCATCTGAAGATCTCTTCTCATTAAGTAGGCCCTCATAATTTTCTCATTAATAGTTACAGACTGTCTCTGGCCTGCCCCCTGCATCCTCTACCAATGGCATATCCACTCTATTTTCCTTTATTTCCTTTCTAGTCCGTGCACTCACATCATATTTTCTTCTTAGCTAGTTGAGGACTGTTGTTCTACTTATTATTCAGCTCCTCTAAAGCGTGATTTTAATTTTAGTTCGTGTGTCTATCTGTCCAGAATCACAGAAGCACATGAAAATGGTAAGTCAAGGGGACAACAAAAATGTAGCCATGAAAATAGTCCTGGTATGAGAGGGAAGAGAACAGAGCACTCTTCAGAAACTTGCCATTTGGCTGAGTCTATTAAGAAATAAAACCCAAACACTTCTAAAGCTGTCAGATTAGAAAGTGTCTGTCTGTTTAGGACACAGTTGGTGGGTAAGACATAATGCTGTGCGTGTAAAGAAGTTCAAACTGAACACGCTGTTTCATGTACAGTCCAGAAACAGGCAAATCTCACACTGATTCAGTTTTACCATGAGCTTGAAACTGAAGAGTACATTGCTTAAGGATATATTAGGGTCCCATGGTGGGGATAATGGCTCTAGGTGTTTCCAGGAGGTATATATGCTATGAGACCTGTATTACTTGTTGAGACTCTTCTGTTTACTAGCTGCCCAATGCTGCCTCCTGTCCTCAGCCCCTCATATATTATCCCTTGGGTACTTGCCTTGGAGCAGGGGGTTGGCGTACATGAACCCTGAGGCCCCTGTCATTCTATGCTGCTTTGTCTCCAGTCCACCCAATGAGGGTCCTCCTGAAATACAGTTCTCATTCTGCAGTTCCACCCATCCTACAACAGACCAGCTGGAAATCAATTTGGGGTGCTTGGGTAGGAGTCTTGTTGAGAGCTTCCTCTATTCTGCAGGAAAATTCATAGAGTTGGAGGCGCGGGTCTGTAGTTCTGATAACAAAGGGAGACACCTACATGGTGTGGGCAAAACTGGCCCATTCTTAGCTCAATACACCGTTCCCATGGGAGAAGAATGCATGGGGAGTTTGTTGTGTTAAGAACACTTATTTCTCCCCTTTCCCCAAGAAGCACTGTGCACACCCTGCAAAACTGTGAGTTGAGATGGAGGCTTGCTGTGTATTTTTCCCCTCCCCCTGACAGACTCAGAAGTGCAGTGCAGGTGGCAAATTAGAGCCAGTTCCTTGTTAATTGGCAGGCAAGAGTGTTCTTCTGCTGGTGAGGTTGTCATAAATGGGTTCAGCACATTTTCAGATTTTGTGTGTGTGTGAACACGGAGAGCCTCTTTTTTTTTTTGTCTTTTTCTCATCTCTGTGAAAGTTGTCAAGGGCTCTTATCCACCCACACTGTGCTCCCTGGGGGCTCCTCTTGCTAAAAGAGAGTCAGGGAGCCTGAGATGGCCATCCCCTGTGCGACTGGAGTTATGATTAACGCTGGCTGCTCAAAAGCCCCCGTTTGCTCACAGTGCCAGCTCCATCCTTTGTCGGAGGGCTTTCAAGAGATTCACAGGAGGGAAGCGAGAGATTGCCAATGCTATGTGCTGCAAAATACGAAGGCAGGAAGGAGATGGGGAGAGCATGAATTTAATAAACAGCAAAAGACACAAGAGATGGAGAGGTCCAAAGAGGATGTAGAAACAAAGCGACAGGAACAAAGGACATGAGACACATTGACCCATCTGTCCCAGGAGACATGTCTTGTGTGTTATCCCTTGTGCAAACTGTTGGAAGAATTTACTCTTTGTATCTCTGACCTCAGAATTCCTAATTTTCTGGGTGATGAGTCATTGCTGATGACACATTCTTGGCCTAGAGGTTGATGCCCAATCCTTCACTACTTTGAATTATCAGAGAGCTGGCCCAGGACATATAAAAGCAGGTCAGCTGCTGGTATTGATCTGGGTAGCTGATGCAAAGTCATTAGGCTAATTCAAATCACTGAAGATCTGGCCTATAGGAGACCTGTTGGAAGAAAACACAAAACTGGCTATGTAGTAGTGCCATTCATGTGAGTAAGGCTTATGTCAGCCAAATGTTTTGAATATCAGGCTGATAGTCTTGGTCCTTCTGGCCCCAGAGGGGACCAGGATGTGATGTTACACACACCACACCAACTACGGAGGCTAAACAAGGCAGTAGAATAGTTCTAGCTGTACATAAGACTCATGTCTCCTACCACTTTATCCTTTCCAACCGTCTGAGTGGCCCAAAGAGGAACAAGCCTCACCCTCTTGTCCAATAAGCTCTACCTCCACCTCCCTCACATAGGGGGGTGGGGGTGCACACACACACACACACACACACACGCACACCCTCCCAACATTACAAGTGCATAGAGACAGACCCTCTCCTGCTTAGCATTCCACTTAGTTTCTTCTCATTCCATCATCCCCCCATTATCCTTTCAAGAACTGTCTTTTTGAGCACTCAAAGAGGGACCGACTGTCCCTCCGAAACAGGGACTATTGGAAGGTGTGTCCCTTTGGGGGTTTTAATACTTGCGTTGGTGCTTTAACTGTACCATGAAGATTAGGGACACTTTCTTTCTATTGCTCTTTATCTGTATTGTGAGTTTAGATTGCAAGTTTGTTTGGGCAGGGACAGTCTCTTTACTTCACATCTGTGCAGCAACCACTCCAGCCAGTGCAATGGGGCCTGTCTCAGTAAGAGACAGTAATACAAATAATCACTCATAACAATGAGATTTGTTCCTGTGAACCTTTCTGGCTCTTACGTGTCCTGCTATTGACTCACTGCTGTTGAGTGTCGATCAGGGGTGTAACTAGGTGGGAATGGTGCATTTTGAAGATAGTATGTGCCCCCTACTGGGGGCCCTCCACTACAGTGTGCATATGCACTCTATGGGGGGGAGGGGGGGGCAGCAAGTAGGCCCTGATGCAGCTCAAGCTGCTGCCCCTATTATAGCTATGTCCCTGGTGCCAGTGTAGCCTATTGTATAAGGAGCTGGGCTTGGAGCTAGGTGTGCTAAGTTCAAATCCTGCTTTAGCCATGAACTCACTGGGTGGCCTTGAGCAAGTCACTGGGTATTAACAGAGATGACGCTGGACTGCCGTGGCCTGTTTTGGCCCAGAACCCACTGGCACATAGGTTCATGGGCTGCCAGATGTGGGCCCTCTTCTGCCCTGGGGCAGGTAGGCATTTGGCCTGGGATGTGCCATGAGCCTGATCCCAGGTGATGATTCTGAGCCAAGGGCTGCCCATGCGGGTCAGCACATTTGTTTGGCCCCACCCATCCCTGCCTCAGGCATGGGCTGCCATGGCTGAGTGTCATGTCTGTCTATCATGGGGGGGGAGGAGGCACTGGCATCAGGGAGGGATGGGGATAACTGCCTGCACATTTGTTGTGGTTCTCCTGCCCACCCCCCAGGTCATGTAGGCAATGGGATGGCTCTCCTACCAGTAAGCACATTTGTTTTGTGCTGCCTGCTGATCCGGAGAGTGGCAGTTGTGGTTTTCCACCCCAGACTGGGATGGGGAGTTGCCTCACCGCCTGCACATTTTGTTTTTACTTGCTGTTTCTTAGGCCGTTTTTAGATGAGCGCGGCGGCGCCCGCTCTTGTTTTCAAAAGAGCCGGCAGTCCGTTCTACACGTGATGCTGCCACCGAAAAAGCGCATGCGCCGGCGATGCGCATCCATTTCCGGCTGCGTATGACCAGCCTCGATCGCCGACCTGGTCAGTTCGCGGCTGGAAATTGATGCACATCGCCCGCGCATGCGCTTTTTCGGCGGCAGCGTCACATGTAGAACGGACTGCCGGCTCTTTTGTAAAACAAGCGCGGGTGCCGCCGCGCTCGTCTGAAAATGGCCTAAGCCTCACTCAGTTCCCCATCTAAAAAACAGGAATAATAATGACATACTTCTTAGGGTTACTGTGAAGTTGAACTAGATAAGGATTGTAAAGCACTTTGGACACTGAAAGTGCAATATTAATAATAATGCTTTTTGGCTTGTTGGCAAGGAACTGTGCATCCCGGGCCATCGCATGGGCCATGCAGCTTACACAGATATTTTGGGATCAATGAAGGACATGCTGAATGAAGTACTGTGGCCTGTGTCTGGAAGAGGCCAGAAGAGATGTTCCATTTTTGGCCTTAAAAGCAATAAATATCTGAATTCCAAATGGACTGGTGTCTTCATCATGAAGAAGAGAATGAAAAGAAACCCTCACAATTGATGCTAACTGGTATTCTAAGAGGAAACCACACGACTTGAACAAGTAGGCAGGCTGAACCAACTTCCTGGGAAAACTCGAGGCTTGCAGTTCTGGTAATAGAGCTGGGAGTATGATAGCTATGGTGGGGACTATGACAGCCACAGTCAAAGCTCCATTTCTGCTGTACCATAATTGGGAATAAAATCCCTATGGTATCCTGTAAGACTCAAGAAGGACTGGGGAGTGGTGACACTGTTAGGCAAGGGTAAATTAATTGCCGATGCACCGAAGGAGACAGGACGACTTTATTGGGTTGTAAATGGCCGCACTCTTTATTTAAAATTAACATACCAATTAAGGTGGGGGTAAATCGCCTAGAGCGATGCGGGTCCAGTACTTAACTTTAACATTAACGAAAACGTACCAAAACCTGAACCAGGGGTGGCTTCGATGTACCCTCGAATGCCCCCCAAATGATGATCACACATCTCCACTCCAAGTGGCACCACAGGCCGTGAGGGGATCCCTTCTCATTGTGAGTAAGGAGAATGATGCCTGCCGATGGGGGGCCATACTTGCCCCTGCCGCCATCGCATGACACCCCTCCCAGGGAGGCTGCCCAGCCGCTTGCCTTCCCCTGCTTTCCGGCAGGTGGGCCTCCCCATCTCTTACAGAGATGACTCCTAAATTATGCCCCTTCTAACTACTCTAACTCACAGTACTGGACCCCTGCAAGAGTGCAACAATAATAAACGAGCACAACAACACCCCTAGAACTAAGGGGTAAAATCAGCCAAATTTTGTGCACTGCAAGGAAGGCGAAAAATGGAAAACCCCTATTCAGACTTGATTAGGTTAACCGTAAAAATTCCTTCCTGGTCCCGAATCGGCAGCCGGTGATACCTGCAGTGCAAAGGGAGGGTGGGGTGGGTGCCGTTTTCGCCGCTGGCTGGGCTGGAATGCAGCCCGAGCGGCGTTCACTGCCCGTGGCCCCGCCCCTAGGCAGGGTCACGTGCCTAATCTAACCAATGGGAGGTGCAGCCTGGGCCTAATGCACTCCAGGCTGCTTCCCCCTTTCTCCAGCGCGAGCCGGCTTTTCCCGCCTCAGAGCGCCGCAACAGCCACCGACGATGGGGAAAGATTAACCCTTGCCGTCCTGCCCCCTTACTTAGGCGGGCGCGGCAAAGGGCCTCACGCCCCCAACCCCCGTGGGGGAGGGGGCGGACGCAATTAGAGGTTCAATCTTTGGTTCCTGTGGGGTTCTCCCTTTGGGTGACAGGACAGTATCCTAAAAATCTGTTGAGATAAAAGGTGTACTTTTAGTAGGATTGCCATTCTAATCCTGCTGTTTGGATGAGTTGCAGCTCTTACACTTTTCCAAATGGTTCTCCATTATTTCAGCTGAGGAAATAATGTTGATTTACTGAAACAAATTAAAGGAGAAAAGATTTAGGCTAAACACTAGGAAGACTTTTCGGAGGTCTCATCACTGGAAGCCTTTAAAAATAGGTCAGACGGGCATCTCTCAGAGATTGTGTAGGTACTGAAGTTCCTGCTTAATGGCAGAGGGCTGTACTAGATCATCCTTGGGGTTTCTTCCAGCTTTATGATTCTGTGAAAAGGGAAGGTTCTGAAAAATTAGCTAGCACACCAGTATGGTGACGACAGGATTTTAAATCCCTGCCTGGCTGTCTACTGATGGGGTGAAGGATGGGGTGAGTATCCTCTTCCTCAGATGACTTCCATATCCAGGTCTTAACCAGCACTAAAAGAATCACTTACAAAAATTAAACTGCGAAAGATCAAGAACTGGACTTTATGACAAGGTTCTGTATGTGTTGTGGGCTCTTCAGAATCTGCAGAGTTAAAGGTGCCGTTGAGGGCCCAGACTTCACGGAGCTAGGAGGGGAAAATCAGATGTTGAAATAACTCCAATCTATGTTAAATCTACAGCCATAAATATTAAACAGATGTAATTGGTGCCTTTGGGATAGCAGCTTCTCTCCTAGTCTAAAGGAATTCCTGATGATTAATGCATGCCCATGGTATTGTTAACTGGGTATGGATTCAACGGACTGCCTGGTGCCCAACTGGAGGTCATTAATTATTCTTTTTATTACTGACAAAAGTCAAACAAAACCCACAGAAGAAAAAGTATCTATAGGTCCATTGAGAGAGAGTTGCTGGCATTCAGCTTACAGCCTTTGGCATCTTGGCCCATTGTCATGGTGTGCCGATTGGTATGATGTCCAGAAAACTCTGTGATGCCATTGGGTTAGCTGTAGTGATGTCACAATGCAGATGTCAAGTAGGTATGCTGCTCAGGGGTATATAAACCAGGGAATGTGGGATGGGGGTGGGGAAGGCGGGCAGAGGATTCATGTCTCTCTGAGTATTGAGTGCAAGGAACAACAATTCCTGCCTTAATTTTGCCCTTCTTGACCTCTTTCTCACCTCCTTACCATCCCGTTCTTCTACTTTTTATTATATGGCAGGTCAGGAAGTGGTAATTTGGGATCAGAATGGAACAGTCCACTCCTACGGAGATCACTATTGTCAGGACTAAACTCCTCCCTGACCAGCACAACATACCAAGAAACACGGAAGAGGCTCAAACTGCTAAGCCAACAATTAAAAACATTAAATTAGAAGTGGAAATTGAGAGGCATAAAGCACACTAACATATCATGAAAACTGCATTGCATTTTTTGTTTCAAATATGGAAGCCATGAAGGGTTTTTTGTGTTTGTTACCTAAAAAGGAAGTTCTGGCTAGTGGTTAGAGCACAGGAATAGGCACCCAGGATGGTTCTCTTCTTAGCTTTACCACTTAACTAAGGCCCTTTTTACACAGACATTCTAACACCGATAAAATGGGTGTTATATTTTATTATACATGGTACAGGGCAACACTGCAGCCCTGCAACATGGGCCCTTTTTGCACGAAATGCCTCCACCCAGTTTCGATGGGTGGAGGTGTCTGTGTAAACACCACTTGTGGTGGGTGTAGGTGCTGTCTCTTATACACATCTAGATGTGTATAAGAGACAGGGGTGGAGGTGTCTGTGTAAACACCACTTGTGGTGGGTGTAGGTGCGTGCATGCTTCCGTGCAACACCCATCTCCACCCACCACCCACCCACGGAACAATCGTCAGTGGAGTTCGTTGCTCCGTGGGTGGGTGGTGGGTGGAGATGGGTGTTGTGCAGGAGCATGCACGCACCTACACCCACCGCAAGTGGTGTTTACACAGACACAGCAAATCTGGGTGGAGGCATCTCGTGCGAAAAGGACCCATGTTGCAGGGCTTCAGTGTTGCCCTGTACCATGTATAATAAAATGTAACACCCATTTTATCAGGGTTAGAGTGTCTGTGTAAAAAGGGCCTAAGACATATTGAGTGTAAACAAATGTGCAGCTACCTCAGCGACTGCATGTCCCAGGCTATGGGGGCCACCCCCAGCCAGGTCAGCTAAGACCTCATTTATTAACACCCTCTGTTAGGGGCAGGGTTATGTGAAAAAATGAGAGTAATAGCCTCTGTGCCCTGCCCATGTGGGGGCTGGGGAGCAACACATGCCCCCGCCCTCCCCCTGCCATGACAAGCAGCCATGACTGACAATAACATGCAGCCATGGCTGGTTGCCATGGCATCCCCCCACGTGGCCTGCCAAGGCAGCTCCTGTGTCCAGACTGTGGGCCTGGTTCCTTGCGGGCCCACATTTCTGGCTCGGCCTCCTACCTCGCTGGTTCTGAATCGGACCCACATCTGGCGGGCCCGGAACAGGCATGCCAGTTTGGTTCTGGTCCATGCAGGTGAGCATGGGCAGAAACAGGCCCTGTCATGTTTGTTAACAACCCTTTCTCTCTCTCTGCCTCTGTTTCTCAATTGGAACAAGCAAATTACTAGGACTTTACCTTAGCATTTGTACAAAGAAGGGACAGTAATGTCTTTGAAAATACTTGGAATTCTCCTAGTGAAAAAAAGGCAAATAATTGCCTTTCTTTCTGCTGTAAACAGCGTGAGGTATTCTAGAGACAGTCTGTAGTGCTGAAATGAATACCAGGTTCTATATTTACAAATATTATTCACATTTTTGGATAGCACTCTGAATATATGAATGAATATTCACACGAAAAATAATATTCACATATTTGTTAAAAAACATATTTGTCCAGGCTTTTTTGGTCATTTTGGTTTGGTTTCTCAGTTATTTGCTCGGATTCTACACCAAATAACTGAATAAAGTAGGGCTGAAATGGAGATTCTGACCATATTTTGCATCCAGGTCTGGTGGAAACCAGCCCAGCCCCAATCTGATCTGCTCAGTCCTGGCCAAGCTCAGTCCTGGCTAAGCCTGAGAGGGGACAGGGTGTCTGGATCAGGATGATACTGGGAGTCAAGGGTCTCAGTTAAGGCTTGCAATGGCCAGATGTGGTTTTAATACCATTGGAGCTCCCTGAGATCCACCCCCAGCAGAGAGAACAACATCCACTTAAGAAGCATGTCCAAACAATTCTCTCCTTAATTCCAACACGATGAGCAGGTCAGTGGGAGGGGAGCTGCAGGGCTGTTATCCACTTGGCCTCAATAGTGTCACCCCCCTAACAAGGAATGGAAAAGCACCAGGTATCTCACTTTCAGGTTTCCCAGTCAAGCCCAGCAGGGAAATCAGTGTTCTTATGTGAGACAGAGGGAACAGAGTCTCTGTGTTCACTGAGGAGAGATTTCTCTCAGTCTCTTCTGAAATAGCATCTCAGTAAGAAACCAAAGTTCCGATCCTGCTTAGAGTCCCTATCTTTCCCCGGGACTAAAATCACTGCAAGATGCAGGTGGAGCTGAAGATTCATCATCTCCCACCTCCAGTCATCATTTCACCACATCATCAGGGCTGGCCTTAGGAGCTGTGGGGTCCAGGGCGGGGGAGAAATGCAGGGTCTCAGTCAGCGGGCCTAGGGGCACTCCCTGGGTCAGGGGGCGCTCCCCGGGCTTGGGTTCAGGGATGGGTGGAGGGGCACTCCATGGGTGGAGACTCATCCCCAAGCCCAGCCATTTCAGGGGCACTTACCTCCCCATCTGTTGCTGTGGCGTCACCCCTCACCGCCCTGGGTCCCGCACCAGGCCTGCTCACCGGCTCCCAGCGGCAGGCTCCACAGTGGTGGATTAAATCTGCTGTCGCGCTGCCTGCTGCCACTGGAAGATGCAGGGAGTGTGGGAGAGGCGGGGCCTCTGCCTCTCCCTCACTTCCGCTGGCCCCCTCCACTGCCTGGCAGTCTCGGCCAGGGGGAGTGAGGGAGAGGCAGAGGCCCGGCCTCTTCCACATTCCCCCTAGCCGAGACAGACAGGCAGCGGAGGGGGGTGGGGGAGGCCACCCACGGAGTGAGGGAGGCGGGGCCTCTGCCTCTCCCTCACTTCATGCCACCCCTCCGCTGCCTATCAGGGGAGATGTGGTCAGTCGGCATGGGGGGGGGCCCACGTTCAGGGTCCCCAGCTCCCGGCCACTGTCAGGCTGGGAGCTGGGGACCCCAAGTGCGGGGCTCCCTCAGGAGCAGGGCGCAGGGCGGATGCCCTAAGCCGCCCCACAATAGGTCCGACCCTGCCCATCAGACACATGCATTCATGCACCGTTCTCCCCCAGCAATACTCTCTTGCAGGGGCGTAGCTAGCTTTGGATGGACCCAGGGACAAGAAATGTTCGTGTCCCCCCCCCCTCTTTTTTCCTGCTGGTGGTGAAGCCTAGATTGCTATATGAGGCCCCTCTCCCTCCCTGCCTGTGATTGCAACATTGTGTCAGACACAATGTTGCAACCGCAGGCAGGGTGGGGGAAGGGGCCCATGCAGCAGCCGAAAGGGCCCCCGGCCAGCTCATGTGGCAATTTAACAAAAATAAAAAAGGGGGCGGAAGGGTGGCTTAGCTACCTTGAATATTGGGTCCCCAGCCAGTACAGGCCCCGGGACGAATGTCCCTATTTGTCCAATGGTAGCTACGCCTCTGCTCTCTTGCTGTCAACTCAGCCATTTCCCTCTAACCCACTTTGAACACCGTCTCCTTCTAGTGGTGGAGTTGAGATCCATAGCCATGTACTACTGATTATGTGCTGACAGATCTGGGAGCTTCAGTTCATTCTTGTAGATCTAGAGGGATTTGGTTTGTAACATTCTGCTTCCCCACCCCACAGCATTGACACGGCCATATACATATTACTCTCATGTAGGGCTGAAATACCAAGTGGATTTGTTATTTGTGGATATTATTTGTATTTTCAGATAATACTTCAAATATCCAAATAATATCCACTTTTAGAGTTACCATGTCCCTCCAGGCTTTCAGAGAGGGGGCAGGGCCACATTGGCAGGGGCAGGGCACAGGGGCTATTCCTCTCATTTTTTCACATAACCCTGCCCCTAACAGAGGGTGTTAATAAATGAGACGATAGCCCACAGCAGGTGGGTGTCCACCTGCTCATTTATTAGGCGTTCACCTCACTGACCATGTGGCCACCACCCACCAGACACATAGCCCCTACTCATGGTGGGGCTCGGAGCATGCGGAGCCCACCGTGCGGGCAAAATTGGGCTAATGTGCACCAGTTATCCATATCCCATCAATAATGCGCAGGGAAGAACGCCTGAGTGTGCATTAGGTTTTTTCACTCAAAACCTGTGAGTGGGGACTGAGTGGGGCTGCCAATTTATTAGGCTGTAGACATTAAATATGTGAGTGGGGTCTGCATGGATGGAACACAGACTCCAGTGGGTAGCTCTGAGGCAAGACAAGTGTTCCCTTATTGTTGGAAATTACCTACCTTTCAGAGCACTTGTGACTGTTCGCTGGTATTTCCTTACTGGTATTTCCTTACTGCACTTCCACCATTGTGAGATCAGCACCTGCGATTTTCCATCATTTTCATCTATGTCCATTATTTTCAGCAATTTTTGTCAATTTATGTGGGGTTACGTCTATTTACATCATGTTCCGTCATTTTACAACATTTTAACAGCACTTTCCATCAGTTTTATGCCTCTTAGCCAGTACTATATAAACCATAGCATTAGCCCCCCCTCCCCCGTTTGTTTTGTGTTAGGGATAGGGCAGTCAGAGTCCCCTCTCGCTGGAGTGTTCAATTTAAAGAACAATTGGCCAAACTACAAAAAATGCCAGAAATAGTGAAAAATAGTTTTAAAAATGGTGGAAAAACCAGTAAGTTACCTCATCACGCGAATGACCTGCTTCCGACGGAAACAGCATTTGTTGCATTTGCTCATTTCAGGCTTACCAGTAGCTATTGTCTCATTTGTTTACACCCAGAGTGTTGTGGTATCATGACACTCTGCAGAGGGTGGGAGTAAGGGATAGGGGCGAAGAAGTTGTCATAACCATTTCTGACAGAACTCCACCTCTTATGGAATGTCAAGATGTCATGACCTTTCCTGGGCTGGGGACATCCCAGAAGGGGAGGCAGAAAAGGCCCTTTGGCCCATCCCCTTTCTCATGTGGCAGCCTCCTGCTGCCCTTGGAAGTCCTGATTTCTCTGACTTACCAGGAGCACCTCTGACTGACTCAGAGAAATTGAAGCTTCCTCTAGAGCCCAGAAACTCTTAGACAAAACCTGGAGAGGGGGCAACCTTATCTGCAACAGAAATTATTATTTGCACATCTGTTTATTTGAATATTTTGTTTTGGTTACTTCATGTGTTTTGGCTATTTGTATTTGGTTATTTTGGTCATTTTGGTATTTCAGTTACCTAGTTTCAGTTGTTTTGCAATAGCCTTAGTAGTGCCAGAACTAAGGCTGTGATCCACCAACTACATATTGTCGCCGCACCCCCCAATAAGACACAGAGACCAAGTGCTGGATTAAATCAGGCCGCACTCTTTATTCAACCAATTCAAAGACGGTGGGTGATTGCACAAGCAATATGGGTCCAGTATGATTAGCTAACTGATTCTTATAAACTGGGCGCTGGCCGGGATGTGCCTTCCCGTGCCAGTTCCAACACCAACAAGGCTCCCCTTCGACAGCACCCTGGCTCTGGCCGAAAGGGGGAGCGTCCCAACAGTGGGCTTGAGTAAGGAGGTGAGTACCCGCTCAGCCAGCAGACCGTGCAGGTACTTACTGACCGAACTGCAGTACCCCTCCCCGGGGAATAACCCCAGTGCGTGCTGCCTGCGCCTAGCACTGGGTGTCACCTCCCCATCTCTTAAGGAGATGACTCGTTTAATCAATTCCTATCCTATTTAACCTACCAAACCATACTGGACCCCCGCCACAAAGGGGGAGCCAGGCTTCCCCGGCACCCACCGCCTACATCCTCAACAATACTTCCAACTGTTGGGCCAAATTCTTGAGATATAACTGATTGCCTGCTGTGGATAGATGCACTCCATCTTCCCGGAATAGTTCATTCCGCTCATAAACAATTTCAACATGTCGGAGAGTAATTCCTCCTATGCTCGCTATCCACTTAGCTATCTCTCTATTGACATTACGTCGTGTTTTATCAACTTTGGCCGGATTGATGGCCTTGCCCCATTTTTGCCTAGGAACTAAACTGGTCCAAACTAACTGTGCTTGATTAAACAAATTTCTTATATGTGCGAGATCCCTTTTCATCTTAATTATCAAGTTAACCCCTTTCCTTGCTGGGATGTCGTTCTCTCCTAAATGAATTACAATTATGAACGGGGCCGCCACGATTCCTGCACGGAGGGATCGGAGTTTCGGGATCAGCTGATGCCATCGCATACCTCCCGTTCCATACCATTGAACCAATGCATTGTCTCCCAGGCCAGGTTGAGACCCCCAGTGGTTCTTGATGGCGGCTTTGCCAGCCCAACGGACCAAGCTGTGCCCCACGATCCAGATCAATCGTCTCGCAGTCACGGAGCCCCTGGGTCCTAAGTACAGGGGAGATAATTGGTTATTGCGGGTATGGCCTTATGTATTTTTTGTAGGCGTTGGAGCGCCACCTACCTATGGCCTTAATGGATTCGGTGGGTAATCCCGCTGCTGCTGCTGTTGTTGCTGCTCCTATTCTGAACGAATGGGAGCCATACTCCCCTGATGGTAGGCCTAATCTAGTTAAAGTTCTTTTTAACACTGCGTTAAACTGATAGCTTGTCAATGGCAAACCATTCTTGTGCCTGAATAATGTACCCGCCACCGGGGGGCGTATGCTTGTGTACCTCCTCATCTGTTCGACTGGGCATATACCCAGGTCGCCGCACCTAAACAATTCAACATTGGTGCCCCTACTCTTTTGATCGGTCTTAGATCTTCTCAGCCTCAATTGAATTGTAGCTGGGGTGATTTTTAGGTCCTCGATCCTAAATGCCCCCCCGCTTTGGTCCTTACGAGATAAGGGGACTACTTCGCTAATCCTGAACCCTCCGAAAAAAGTTATCGTGTAGGCCGTGGTGAACAATTGTAATTCAAATTCATCATAGCACACCTCGCGTAAAATGCTGATGATGCGCACCAGTATGGGGGTAGTAATGGGGGCACGGGTACTGACAGGGGGAGTGGTTGATCTGGCCCAGCTCTCTAACATGTGCCTAATATAAAAACCTTTGTCTGGTGACGGGTATCCGTTCATTCTGCTGATGAACGTGAGGGCCGCTACTTTCCCACTGATGGTGCCCGGTGCAAGACCCTTTTTTCTAAGGGTCATTGCAAATTGGACTACCTCGGATTCATATATGGGGAAACCGGATCCCCATCCCTTGGTAGCCCTATAACCTTGGAACTCTTGGAAAGCCCTACCGTAGGCCGCCTGTGTTCTGGGGGCGAGGGATCCCCTAACGGTATTTTGTAGCTCTAATACCCAAGGCTCCACACCCCCGGTGGTATGGGGTCGGGGGATTCTCTGGCCTCCGGCGCAAGTTCCCGGAATCGCTTGATCTGAAAGCGAGAGAGGGCGTCGGCTATGCTGTTGTCAATACCTGGGACGTGGCGTGCTGTGAACAAAATATTGTTCCGTAGGCATACCGTGACTAATGCCCGAACTAGCGGCATGACTCGGGTGGAACGAGAGGACAGGGTGTTTATTATGTGGACCACCGCCTGGTTGTCACACCAGAATAGTACTGTGTGGTTGGCGAATTGGTCTGTCCACAGAAACACCGCTACCACTATGGGAAACAGCTCAAGGAATGTTAAGTCCCTCGTAACACCCGTTTCGTGCCACTCGGGCGGCCATGCCTGGGCGCACCACCTTGTCCTGAAGTACACACCGAAACCAGCCCCTCCTGCGGCATCGGAGTGGACCTGAAGGTCGTTTTGCAACAAACACTTCTCTCTCCAAAAACTGACCCCGTTATAGTCTGCCAGGAATTCGGACCATGCTTTTAGGTCTTGTTTCATGTCCCGTGTAATTCGGATCCGATAATGTGGCTGTAGTTCTCCTCTTAACTTCTCGTACAATCTAGACAAAAAGGCTCTACCGGGTGCAATGACCCGGCATGCGAAATTGAGGCTCCCGACTAGGGACTGCAGAGACCGTACGGTGATTTTTGGGGCAAGGCTGCAGTCCTGAATCTTTGTCCTCAATTCTATCAGTTTTTTCTTGGGCAATCTGGACAATTTCAATTTGGTGTCTAATTCTATCCCTAGGTACGTGAGTACTGGGGTAGGACCTTCGGTTTTTTCGGGTGCTAGGGGTATGCCCAATTCGTCTGCCATTTCCTGGAATCGCCGTATTGCGATTGAACATTCGTCTGAACGGGGTGGAGCTAAAAAGAGGAAGTCATCCAAGTATTTGGTCACTTCTCCGCCCCTCCAACGTTGCTTAAAAATCCATTCCACAAGGGAACTAAATCGTTCGAATGCTGAACAGGAAATGGAACACCCCATAGGCATTGCCCGATCGTAATAGTATTTCCCCTCGAAGTGAAAACCTAAGAGGTGAAAACTATTAGGGTGCACTGGAAGCAATCTGAATGCTGACTTGACGTCGCATTTTGCCAACAGTGCACCCTTTCCCATACCCCTTGCCTTCTCGACCGCCTGGTCGAACGATGCATATTTGATGGTTGTCAATTCCTTTGGTATGGCATCGTTCACTGAGGCACCTCGAGGGTAGGACAAGTGGTGGATCAAACGGAATTCTCCCTGGGTCTTTTTAGGTACTATTCCCAATGGGGATAGGACCAGGCCTTGTATAGGGGGGTGATCGAATGGACCCACTACTCTACCTTCCATTACCTCCTTCCTGATTTTTGTCCGTACTAGTTCCTCTCTCCCTTCTATGGATTTAAGGTTTTTTGCTTGGGCAGGGGGCTTGACTGTACTGGCTGGAATTATGAATCCATGTCTAAAGCCCTGTACGACATATTCCACCTCCGTCCTGTTAGGGTGTGCTTGCAGGGCTGCCTCCAAAACCTCCACCTTAATTGGTGTCGGCCCCCTTTTGAGGGCGGGACCCAGACATCGCCCCTTGGTTATCTTTACCTGTACCTGCTCCTGGACCGCTGCGGCCACCCCTACCTCGCTGACGGGGCCGGTAACATGTGCTCTCAGGGTGACCCCCTCCACAGCTGGAGCACGCGTGCCGAAACCTACACTGCTGACGGTTGCAACGGCCTACTCTATTGTACTCATAGCAGGGGCCGGGGCCTCCTTGGCCCTTCCTGCGGTTCTCTGCCCGGTAGGGTTCGTTTGCAGGTGCCACCCCCCCTCGCACCAGTGGGTGTCCACTATCTGATCGAGGTGCCTTTGTTGCATCCACCATGCTCTCGAGCCAAATATCGGGAGCATGGTGGTCCCAGCGCAGGCCTGGGGTGTTTGCTGCCCTGTGACGAAAAGCTTCGTCATAGCGCAACCAAGCCCCTGGGGGGCCCGTCCCTTGAGCTCTCCGTACAATATCGGCATATTTGTGGAGCTCGAGGCCCCGCCCCGGGTCAGCTTGCATGACGACCCCCATGTATATGGCATAGGCAGAAGTCCAGTTCGCCCAATTCCGGTCTGCTTTAGGGCGGCGAAATCGCTCCTTATCTTTGTCGCCTTCCTGCTCTGAATGATCCACGATGGGATCACTGAACAGGAGTGCGAACAAGTCTACATACTCTCCCTTCCATATCTTTTCTTTTGTTGCCTGCGTTAGGTGACTGCCAAATGGGGCTGCAACCGCTGGGATAACTCCCCCCGGAGGGCGAATGATTAGTGAAGGTGTGGTGCTAGTCTGCGTCAATTTGAATTCTGGGGGAAGGAGGGGGAGGATAGGGGTGGTGGTCATATTATCGGGCACCACAGGTCCCAATTGTGACCGATCACCCGTCCCCACCCCAGTGGGGTAACGAACGGGATACACCCAGGCCCATTCCCCGTCAATTTGCTGTAGTCGTGGGTTAACTGAATCTACCGTTTGTGTGGGTGTCAGCTGAACCCTTTCCGGCTGACCCATTCCTGGCTCTAGTATCAAGTTAGGGGCTGCTCGCCCACTTTCGGTGTTTGCTGTACCCCTGTTGTCTCCCAGTTGGGGTAATGTACTTTCCTCCCGACTGGTGGGCTGTAATGTCCCCCTATGGGTAGGGGTCTCACCTTGCGCCATTCCAGGCTGCGGGAGGGTTCTACCGCGCGGCTCGGCGTTGTCCTCTGCTTCGTGCCTCGCCGAGGGACCTCACAGCGCTTCCTCAAGAGCGACGATCCTCTGCCACATGGCAAAGTCGGTGTTCGTCCCCTCGTGGGTGGATTCGTTCAATCTCCTCCTGGTTGCTGGGGGTTCATGAATAGTTATTAGTGTAGCTGGGTCCCGAGCCACTGCCACTGGTGGGGCAGGAGTAATTCTCCCGGGGGGGTCCTGTGTGGAGACCATTCCCCGACCTACACTCTGCAAACAGTACTGGGCCATGCCCGGGACTCCCATTGGATCCCCTTGGGCACCCATGTGCCCAGTCGTGAATGCCAGCCCAGCCGGGCTGGGTGAAAAGTGGATCTGGGGGACCGTTGTGTGGATCCCCGCCTGGTACCCCCTTTCATGATCGTGACTGTGGTCGAGCGCCCCCTGGCCGGCCGGCCACTGAGGTGTGGGGGGCCCACCTGATCCTGTTCTGCTGGGACCGGGGCTGGCCTGCCCTACTCTGGGCCCTGCCTCTCTCCCCCTTTCATCTTCTCGAAATCTTGCCGGTGGGATCACTGGCCTACTGCCCCTTCTGAGACCCCCTTCAGGTGCGGGGAAGGTGGAATCCCGCCCTTCTTGTAAGAGGCCCCCTTGGGGAGGGTGACCTTGACCCCCTTCCAGTGGCCCCTGACCCCCTGATGGGTAGGGATGAGGGCCTGGCCTCGAAGGCCCGGGCTGCTCCCAGGGGGGTGGACATGTGGGGAGCGGGCCCCGCGCCTGCATAATGGCCTCACAGGCCGCCAGGCGCTCCATCAGTTGTTCCCGGGTGGGGGCCCCATCCCCCTCCCCCGTGCTTTCCCCCCGGGGGTTACTGCCCTGTACGCCTCGTTGGGGCTTCTTCGGGGCCGCTTTTTTCTTCGTGCGGCCCATCTCGCTCCCCAAAACCGGTTCTCAAGAAGGTTTTCTGTCTCTTAAAGGCAGCAGCAAGCTCTCCTTGCTGCTGCTTTCCGCTCTCCCCCGACGATCTGCCGACCACACGGCCAGGAACTGCTCCGCCCCTTCTAAAGGGGGCGGGGCTTGTCCTCCGTTTCGGCGCGGCGTGCTTTCCCGCCGCGCGCAGTCTGCCTGGCAACAGACTCTCCGGCCAGAGCGCTCTAATGCGCTCCGCCGGCAACAACCTCTGTCCCGTCTCTTCCCTCTCATGGAGGGGGCGGGACAATAACCCCGTCGCCGACATTGCGGCGGCGAAGGGGACTTCTCTGGAATATATAGTTGGTGGATTCCATCCCAAGTAACCAAAATACTGAAATGACTGAAGAACTGAAATAAACAAAATAATGAAATATCAAAAATAGATATCCAACAAAATGGAAATGAAGAGCAATTATTATTTGTCTAGTCAGAACTGGAACGCATACGGTCAATTTGATGGAAACATTTATTTTGACAACTATTTGTTTCAGCTCAGCACTCATGGGGTATTTTCAGACATTACGAGATCACAGTCAACCACAGTGAACCACGGTCAATCCCGCGGCGGGGCCAAAGCGCCCTGAACGTCTGTTTCGTGGGCGCCAGATGTTCACCACAGTCAAAATGCAGGCTGTCACCCGGGGTCAAAATTAACCACGCTTCTGGAGCTCCGGCCTGGACCATCTTCAAAAGTGTGGTCAAAGCGATTCCCATTGGGAAATAAAAAAAAGTAATGTCTGAACGGCAACCACCAGCGGAATCAAGCAGAATGATTCCCAGCCAGGGACAAAGCACGCAGTGTCGCTGCCAGGCAACGAGCAACAACACGGGCCGGGGAGGGAGATTTAAAGGGCACCCAGCAGCAGGGGGACGTGGCAGGATGGAGCGAGGCGGAAGGGAGAGGAGAGCGGAGAGCGAGCGAGCAAGGGAGGAGGAGGAGGTGGCAGAGGTGCAGGCGGAGGAGGTGGTGGTTGTGCTGAACATGGAGGTGGTGGGGGGACAGCAGCAGCAGCAACAGCCGGGATGGGCTTCCCTGGTGCCTTCTGGGTGTTTTGACCACGTCCCGGGATCGGCATAACGTCTGTTGCACTGCCCTGGGCCGTGGTCTGCCGGTCCGATTCCATGCCGTGGTCCCGCTCCTGTCACGTCTGTTTGGGGCCTTTCTTGTCCATGGGGGGTGGTTAGCCGGCTCGCCACCACTGGGAATCCACTGTGGTGAATTGGGCGCCTGTAACGTCTGAAATCACCCATGGTCTTCACACCCACTCAGGCCCTGAATCTGCCAGGAGACGTGCCCCAGTTCTCACTGCCAATCTTGCTGCCCCAGTGGAAACTTCTTAGTTTAGGCAAGCAACACAGTGATTTTTACCTGCTTGAAACTGGTAGCCTTGCCTGGTGCTCAAAACAGCTTGCTTTAGCTGCAGAATGTGGTGACACAGTGCAACAGGGATTGTAATAACACTTAGTGCAGATGCCACCTCATGCAGTCTGTCACTGGTTAGCACTCACCTCTCACACATACACACTCCTGTTTGTCACACATTCCTTTCTTTTCCTCTGCCTATAACACATGCTGCACACACTGCTCTATTTAGACAGCTCTCTAAGCCCTGTCTTACACACCACAAAATACAGTCTTCTCTGTCACACAAGAGCACTCCTCCCTGTCTCTCATACATAATGCACACATGTGATTGTCCTCCATCTGTTTTTCTCTCACACTTTTTGACCACATTCTGATGAACTGGTAAGTCAAAGTAATTACTTTAGTTTAATTAAATCAAAGCAACTACTTCACTTTGCTAGCATTCGGATGAAAACTATAAACCTAATTAGTACTATCTCAATTTCCTCCCTAGCTGAAATTTAATGATAAATGAATCATGGCATTGGTCACTATCCTCACACTGATAAGTGTTTGCGTTAAGTTACTTTGAAATAGAAACCAAAGGGAAGTATATGTACCCCTTATTTTTCAGGAGTACGTTCTTCTCTTCTTACTCCTGAATAACTTTGGTTTAGTGTTCTGTTTGTGTGGACGCTTTAAGAATATAAACAGAAGGCCCAACTACACTGAATTAACTGTTTGCCAGTAAAACGTGACATGAGTTACATTTCCACATATGCCCCTCTCTCTGTCATATACACTTCTTTCCCTCCCCCTCAACACTCCCTTGTCTTTCTTACACACACATTCCTCTCTGTGTTGTTTCAAACAACTTCCCTCTCTCTGACTGTTTTTAAATGGACCTGGCTGGGAGGTGAGTGTGTGTCGTGCGCTCGGTGGAGCATACACAAACTTCCAGTGAGTGCGGGGGGGGGACGACATCAGACAGGCCAGGATGGGTGTGCAGTTGGTGTGCGCCCAAACCCACACACTGCCCCTTCATGCCCCCGCACAGAGCAACAGGAAAAATCCAGATTTTTCCATGCAGGGGTATGGGTGGGTGGTGTGTGGGTCACGGGAGCATGCCTCCACCCACGCTGCCTTCAGATGGGTGCCTGGGTCTGTGGGGGATGGGTGGAGGTGGGTGGGTGCCTAAAAACATCTAAAAATGACCTGTCTTTTGTTCACTGTCACACCTCTCTCTCTCGCTCGCTCTCTCTCTCTCACACACACACACACCTCCCCATTTGACATTCCCCATCCCTCTTCCATTCTGCCACCCTTCCAAAACTGCTCTCGTCTTCCTCTCACAAGACCTTCGACTCTGAAAAATTTACTTGGTCTAGATTATATAACAGGCTCCTTAGGGAACGAAGGATTCATCTGGTTGCTTTGAGAGTGGAGCAAGCTGCCAGAATGAAATAATAATGGCTGCTTTACACAGAAACCCAATTAAAAGGAGCAGGCAGTTAGTGTAGAGAAGTACATAGAGTTCAAACCAGAAAGCTTCTCTTTCCAAAGGCAGCTCAACTTCCAGTCAGGAGAAGTCCCACCAGAGAAGGGGTCCTGGACACAGACTGGATTCTGAGTCCTTCAGTCTTCCATAGACTTGCCTTCCAAACCCTTTATCATATTTGTCAACCTCCCTTCTGAAACGGTTTCAATTTGTCAATGTCCTTCTTAAAACGAGGCACCCAAAAGTGGATGCAGTACTGTAGGTGAGGTCTCATCAGAGCAGAATAGAGGGAAACTATTGCTTCCTGTAATTTGGAAATAAGGCTTCTGCTAATGGCAACCAAAATTGCATTAGCCATTGGGTACTTTCAGACGATACGGGGCCCTTTGGCCCCGTACCGGAACCAACGTCTTTGTTCCCCGCCGGGGTCACCCCTGCACGGCCCAACAGACGTGCCGGGGGGATCCCGGCGGGGAAAGTGGGAGGGGCCGGGGCCGCGCGGCGCAACGTGCGGCCGCACGGCCCCGCCCCCTCCACGCACCCCGCCGCCCGCCCTCCGAGGAGACGGGCGGGCGGCGGGGCCAATGCGGCCGCCGCGTCTGGCCGATCGTGCCACGGCCCGGGATCCCGCCGGGGATCCCGGGCCGTGGCACGCGGCCAGACGTTACTTTTTGTTGGCCACGGCCCGGGGTCCGTTTGACCACGCTTCCCGGGACCTTCCCCCGGCTAGCCCGGGAAGCGTGGTTCAAATTGACCCCATGTGCCGATTGAGCGTGGCCAACATCTGGCGCGCCGCAAACAGACGTGCGGGACACGGTGACCCCAGTTGGGTATTCACCGTGGTTCACCGTGTCAACGTCACGTCTGAAATCACCCATTGTTGCAGCCACATCAGTTTGCTGACGCATGATCAGTTTATGATTGACCCACAATCCCTAAATTCTTTTCACGTGAGCTGCTACCAAGCCAGCTATCCCCTATTTAATACTTGTGCATTTGTTTTTTCTTTCCTAAATGCAAAACTTTACATTTATCTATGTTGACTGACATTTTTGCCTTGACATTTCACACAAGATTTAATGAAAATCCATTAAAAATTCAGCATCATTGATATTTTGTTTTGATAATGGAAGGAGAGAAGCGGGAGTGAGGGAGCATTCAGATATTTGTGGTAGTGGTATACTTTTATAGGAGTTCTTAGCAAGGTTTCATGGTTCTGGGTTTGCAGTAGAGCAGAATCAGTTGGAGTGTGCTAGTTAGTGATGCATTGACAGTCTTAATA
Organism: Sphenodon punctatus; assembly: GCA_003113815.1. Taxonomy (NCBI): domain Eukaryota; kingdom Metazoa; phylum Chordata; class Lepidosauria; order Sphenodontia; family Sphenodontidae; genus Sphenodon; species Sphenodon punctatus. The sequence goes on from QEPC01010142.1 coordinate 1,697,448, forward strand.
ATTATCCATGTTACTTTGGGAACACTGTCTTAAGGAACTGTTATTAAACTATCCTAGAAAAAACAAAGGCTATGATTCACAAACCGCTTGTTATGGAGTAGCTCCACTGAATCTCAGACGGTTTGTGGGGTACGCGTTCCTGTGACCCATGCACTACCCACTCATGGAGCAGTGGAGAAAAAGCTGGGATGGAGCATTCAGGGGCAGGTAAATCCATGCATGGGAATGGCCCCGCATGCTTCCCTGACCCGTGTGAACCAGGACACACACACCTACCCAAGGGACAGGTCTGCTGGCACCATGAAGAAACAGTGCTACAATGGCCAGAGGGATACAGCGGCTGCTCGTAAACCAATTGCCCTTCCCATTCCGCCCACAGCCCAACCAGGAGACCATCCCCCTCATGGGCCCCAGCCTGCCCTGCAGGGCCATGACTCCCACAGGCTCTGCACCCAAAGGATACCCTGGGCACAGGGCCTTCATCCACCTGTGGAAGGAGGCCAAAACACAGGAGAAACCTGTAATATGCCCCCGAAACAAATTGGTATAGCAAAACATCTCCAAGAGGATGGCATGGCTGGGGTACAATAGGGACATGTCCCAGTTCTGGCAGCAGGCAAGGACTTGAGGCATGGATACAAGATGATCCATGATAATAACCTGCTCTCCGGCCATGCCAGGCGCATAGAGCCATTTCACAAGGAGCTGGACAGGTTCCTCCACTGCCCCATCTCACTTTATAGTGTATGAGATCCGCCTGGAGGCAGGACCGACAGCACCTGCTGGAGATTCGCCGGTGCCTGCATAAGCTACCTCATGTCCAGAGTGCCAGATGAAGCCAGGCCCAGGGCAGGTGCCCATGACTACTGTGTTGCAGAATACTGTTCCCCCATTGTGTTGTCATATGGTGAATAAAACAGTTATATGTTTTGCCTAATGTGTGTCCATGACCGTCTCCCCTCAGTTTGTTCTCTCCTCCTCAGTCAGGGACAGGGTTCAGATTCCAAACCCTGTGGCTGCAGCCCGACCCCCTATACAGCCAGGTGTTCCCCAGATCACTGAGAACCCAAGGTTACCGTCTGCAATAAGGTCACTGGGAAGAGGCCTCCCAGCATTCCTGTGTGAGGAGTGTGTATGTGGTTCCATTATCTGGCAGCCTTGGGGGCACAGCTGCATCTGGTTGCAAGCACCCTGGCCAGCTTATATTGGCCTCCCATCCCCACAGGGCAGTCAGTGCTTGCTGTGGTTGTTGCATGTCAGACATATCCCAGGTCCCTACCCCTCCACTGTGTGGTGGGGAAGATACAGCAGTTGGGGGTGTCTGTGCAACAATGACATTAGGTGAACTGTGGCTTAGGGATGATGTACAACTGCTGTTGGAGGGCCCCTTGTCCAGGCATGATGGTTATGACCTGCTGTTGTGAAGCCTATTGCTCCTGGGACACAGTGTGGACAGCTGTGATTGCCAGTGAAGGGCAAGCAAGCTGGGGTTCCATGTTCTGGGGGCCCCTGTGGGAATGCTGTTACTGTGGGAGGTGAGTGAATGTGTTGCTTTGCAGGAGATCTGTAGCCTCTCGGAGTTCCGCCTGTGCCTTTTGGAGGGGGCATGCCCCCCCCACATCATGCTGTGAGCCGCCTGTTTGAGTTTTTCACCAGAGAGGGGGTGGGAATGGACATACTACATGTTTGGCCGTTATACTACCTTAAACGGCCATGACTTGTTTAATGGATTGTTATGTTCTCTGTATTTGAATAAGGCACATGACATTGCACCCTTGAGGAGGCGCAAAGGGCACAATTAGGTGATGGAAACCCACCTGTGGCCTTGGGGAAGCTATATCTTGAGGGGCAAGTCAGGGTAGGACAATGGGTGCTAATCATGTCCAAGCTCTTCTCAATGGGGCTGCGAAAGTACCTAGTGTCATAGACCCCCGCTCACCTCACTGACCCCTGGCCCCCTGTGTTCTGGTGCTCAGGCAGGTCTGCGCCTGTCCTGCAGCCAGCCAGCAATCACCTTGTTGGGAAGCCCCTGGGGGTTAAGGCTGAGTGGGAAAATCTGCTGCTCTCAGGATGCAGACGAAGGCTGAGAGAGAGATTCCCTCTCCCCTGGAGGTATCTACCTGGAGCAATGATCAGACTAACACAGGAGTCTGCTTAACACATCACTTTACTAACAGCGGGGTTAGGTGGGGAGGCTAGGCAGGCACAGTACAGCACACAGACACTATCAGCAAGTTTACAGCCAAAGGGTAACAACAGTCTCATGTTCTGTTCAGTGATTTCCTACTTCGTGGCACACTCCATGTAGCCTGGAAAGAGGGGTCCGAACCCAGTCTAGCCAGCTCTCCCCAAGCTGCAGCTCCAAGTTCCCAGCTGCTCCCTCCTGCAGCTTCCAGCTTTCTCAGTCCCAGGGTCTGACCCCTAATTTCTCCCAAGTCCGGAGTATTTAAGCACCATCAATTCCACCCGGTCCAGGCATCTGGCCACCCCCCTGAGCGTGCTCAGAGTGGCCCCTCTGAACTCCAAGCCAGGTTTGGAGATTCCATCAAGCCTACCCCGCATGGTCACCATGTGCTTTTGTTTACAGTAAACAACTGAGTTCCTTGGCTTCCAGCCTCCCTCAGGTTCAGTTCAGTATTCCCCACACGTAGCCAGCCCAGTTTTGCCAAAAGGGGGCTGGGGCGGGGAAGCTCCTGTCTGCATCCAGAAGGATCTAGATGGGGGAATTTCAAGCAGCTTCCAGCCCCAGGCGAGGAAAAGGTATAAAACACCTTCTCCCCAAAGGACAGTCTTTCTTCAGTCTGCTGGCCAAGAGAATCGGCCACAACAGGGGAGAAGACCGGGCCCAGTGATAAGGGGTGGTAGGTATATTCAGCTTAGGGAGAGCCAGATAAGGGAACTGAGTGCCGTTAGAAGTTTGCATGGTTTGCCCCTTTGCGTTCCTTTGGTTGTGTTTGCTTGCCATCACCTTGCCTTTGTCAGACCTTTCTCACCAATTGGCTTTGTTCTTATACTTCGTTAGAATAAACTGTTTTTCCTTTACTACAGTAGGGTGTGGCCCCTCAGACCATCAGGGAGTCTACCCAGAGAAATCTTGTCCTTCTACCACTCTGCAGCTCTGGGCTGCCCGACCCTGTGAGGGAACAGCTGGCAGCATCAGAGAGCTGGGGCACCAGCTAGTGGGGACCAGAAGCATCCACTTGGGTGGAGGTGGCTGGTCGGAGGCTAGAGGGGAATCCTTGTGAAGCCAAAGCCCTGCTCAATCTATTACAGCGGCGCCCAACTATTCTGGGATTCAGGCTGTCTCTGGAAGAGGTCTCTAGGCAGGATTGGAAATAAAAGCTGGAGTGTTTCAGTACGCTTTCGCAGACAAACAGCTTTGAGGGGAGGTTTCTGCTTTCCACTCACTCCGTCGTGGCACCCTGGGAGAGGGTGGGGGCAGGTCTGAGCCCTGTCGCAACACCTTCCCCACTTTCCCAGCCCGAGCGGCAATGCATCTCTCTCCCCTCCTTTATAGCAGTAGCAAGGAGTCCTGCCACTGGTGCCTGTGGCTCTATCCAGTTCCTCCTCCTCTTCCCTGTTCAAGCCAGCAGTTGGGAGGAAGAAGAGTAGACTCAGCAGGAGCCCAGGTGCCAGTGGCAGGACTTTTCGCCTCCAGTGCTTAATTTGTAAAAAATGAATTTCTGGGGCCCAAACCTGACCAAGAAGCCATGCCTCCATCCCACAGCCTGTCAGGGCAGGGAACTGAACTGTATTCTCCAGCTAGCAACCCAAACAGGACATAGGAATAGGAAAGTCATTAATGAAAGCCGGTTAAAGCATCCCCAGACCTTTTCTGGCTCCTGTTTCCTACCCTGAAATGGCCAATATTGGCCTTATTGATTTTGTAAGCTGCCTTGAGCCTTTATTTGGCCTTTTCCTTGTCTTCACATTTTTTTATTTTTTTGGGGGGGGCACATTCATACTGGGAACATTTCCCAGGGCTCTGCCCACCACCTTGATTGTTGGGACTGAGCTGTGCCAAGTTCCCCCACAAATTAAGTCCTGTTGTCATCACTAGTGCTGCAGGGAAGGGGAGGAGAGAGATGCACCAGCAGTTGGGCTGGGAAGATGCTTCAACAGCAGTGAGGAATCCTGTCATCACTGCCCTGGGCTCCTGCCGGTTTTTCCTCCTTCCTGCTGCTGGCCTGGGTGGGGAGGAGGAATAAGTCAAAGCCACAGGCACCAGCAACAGGACTCCTCACAGCTGACACCACTACTGCTGCAAACAGGGGGAGAGGGGAAAGAGGGATGCGGTGCACTACACTGCTGCTTAGGCTGTGAAAGTGACTGCAACAGGGCTCAGACCCCACCTTTTGACTTGTTCCGCCTCTCCTGCTAGGAAGAGGTCAGAGCACAGAGCAAAGGATTAGTCTCACCCCCTTCCTGTTGCCCCACCCCTTGTGGAGCATTGTGACATCATGATGATGCTCCACAGGGTATGGGGTTATGTCACAAAGGGGCAGGGTAATCCTTGCGTCTGCCACCCTCTGGGTGCCACCATCAGAAAGGTGAACACCCTAGGGGCGAATGCCCTGGATCTCTGGGATGCAGGCGAAGGGGAAGAGGTGAGCCAACTCTCTTCCTGTGGCTGAGCAGTAAGAGAGAAAAAGCAATGCACTTCTATCCAACATGGATTGTCCAGTAGCTCCCATGAGCAGGATTTGAACCTGCCAGAGCCTACACTTCTGGAGAACCTCAAAGCAGCAAGTAGGAGTGTATAAACCTGACCCAAGGCCTCCCCTGACCCAAGGATGAGTACACTACAGCATAAACTAACAGGCAGGAGAAGAAAGACTGGATTAACAGATCAACTCAACCTATGTTGTTGTTCCTGTGGTGAGTCAATTTTTAAAACTATTTTCCTACCCTCATAGCAATGCGCATTATGAATTAACAATGGACAACCATCCTCTAGCCCTCAGTCAAAGATACCCTGGCACAAATGAAAAGCTGAGATGCACTGTATCCATTTCTGCACTAGAACTGCTCTCCCACCTCCTGCCTAACCCCTTTCTCAGTTCTGTATTTTTTCCCCCACCACCTTTTTCTCTGACTCCTGCTTGAATAGTCTTCCATCATCTCCATTCTGGCCTTTTGTGCTCTCTCCTTTGAGTAGAATGCTAGCCAAATTGCAAGTTCACCCTTGTAATGTTCCAGTGGGTCCCTGGGCTCATGAAGACAAAGAGGCAGCTCTGTGTGTCATCTGCCTGGCCAAAGCAATGCTGTATGAAGCCCGAGGTGGGATAAGAACTCCTAAGGCTCTGGGCATGAAGAGCATTGGGGCTCCACAGACAGGTAGGGATTGCCAGCTTCCTTAATGCAAAGGGGTTGGGGCCCCATGTAAAGTGGGTGAGGCAAAGACTCCAATCTCTTACTGATGTGGCCTTGGCCCCTTTGGGGCATCATGACATCACAGTGGGCATTTTTACACACACATTAAAGTTCTGGATTTTTCAGTCTTCTGTGTTTACATGTCCACAAGTAAGTTCCGGATTCATTTTTCTCACACACACTGCCCTGAGGCAGTTCCTGGATGCATTCTTCACACAAACAGTGCCCTGAGGCAGCCTAAAGTAGCCGCAGCTGTAGATGTGACAGGCTGCCATGGAAACCAAGTGACCACAGCTGCCTGGAGCAAAGCAGTTTATCAGGAGAATCTTTTACATGCAAAAGGTCTGGGAGAAGTTTCATGCAGAAGTTCAAAGATCTGGATGTTTAAGATCTGGATGAGTGATTTAGACACACAGAAAGTTCTGGATGTTACAGCAAACATCCAGGAGAAATGTGTGTCTAAAAACA
>QEPC01010142.1:1720425-1745668 GCA_003113815.1 Sphenodon punctatus
CCCCAGGGATCGGGTCATACTTACCGGCGGCTGCGGGGACGCCGCGGCCGCTGGTGCTGGGGGGTGGGCTCGCCTCTGAGTCTTTTTTTAAACAAAAATCCAGGCTGGGCAGGGTGGGTGGGGGGTGTCCCCCCTTCCACCTGCGCAGCCTGGGAGGGGGAGGGGGAAGGAATTCATTGATTTCAATGGGGACACAGCGCCCCATTGAAATCAATGAAATAAAACCGGTACCAGCATACCGGATTTAATCCGGGAATCCGGTTTTTAGAGAACCGGTAACCGGTAAATCCGGTAGCCGGTAATGGGCCCGGGGTCCCACCTCTAGTCGTCAGGAGACCCCCTCCTCCCTAGGCCATCTTCTTGCTTAAATAAAGGCTTTGTGTGATAGGGAAAGGGTAGTACTGGTAAGAAAATATAGCATAAGAAAGGGAAGCTCCACTATCAAACAAGATTCAGAGAGCTTCACTAGGCCCTGTGACAAGTACAGCAATCGTCTGAAGGTTCTTTTCCTGGTGGAGGTTGTAGGTTGTAGCTGAGGGCAGAGAGTGTGGCACTCCCATAATCACCGGTGTTCTGCTGTGTGCGGAGAGTGAAGCCCTGCTGCTTCCTCCCTTCCCAAACGCATATTTAGTGGAGGATGGAGCTATTGCTGTGCCCCAAATCCCTAACATTGTGGGGGATGTGTCTCCCACCATAATTATGCTCAATGACCAGCTTCACTGTAAGGTCAGTGTGGTCTAGTGGGCAGCGTGCTGGACTTGGGGCTGGGAGCACTGAGTTCAAATGTTGACTTCACTGAGTGGGCTTGAGAAAATCATTGACCTGGGCTCAGTTCCCTATCTGTAAAATGGGATGGCTAAGATGACATCTGGCCATTGGCTAATGTGGACTGTAGGGCCACTGATCTAGAGCCCTATTTGAGGCAGACCCTGGCTGCTTTTGGCCTGGGCCTGATACACCTGGGCCCCTTCTGAGGCCACACTTGGTGTGTCTGTGTGGCCTGCCCTCCCACAGGGTGTCATATCGCAGCTGACTCCATAAGGGGCTAGGCTATGTTCAGAGGTGCAGCAAGATTTCCATGGGTCCTGGTGCTAAAGATGGAATGGGGCCCCCTTTCACTGGCTCTGCCAGCCAGACCACAGAAATGTTCTGTGCGATACGTTCCCTTGACATACATGCACTTTCCATCATACACAAATATCCACATACTTGCAGTCTCCCTCAGATACCCACTCCTGCATGCACACACTCTCCTGTGCCTCTCATCCCCCACTCACATACATGCACTTGGAGCAGTTCACAACATTAGTACAATAAAAATAAAACAACTTAAAATACATGTAAGATCAGTTTAAAAGGAAGAAGAAAAAAATATTAAGAGGAACCAACAGTGGACCATCTAAAGACATATGGAGACCCCCCCCACCAATATATGCACTCTTCTGTCACAGACTCAAACATATACTTGCTGTCCCCCCACTCCCCCCCTCACATACATGCACCTCCCCCCCACACATACACACACTCTCCTGTCTCATACACATGCACTCTCCTTCGCACCCACGTGCATTCTCATCTATACACACTCCTGGCACTCGCAGCACTCCACAGGCTCCCAGAGCTCTGCTCCCTAAGGCTTCCCCTGCCTCCTACCCTGGCTGGGGCCATGGCAGCGTGCATTGCTTCCCCTGCCAGACAGAGCCCATGGCTTCCCCAGACTCTCACACCCGCCAGATGAGCTGGATTCCATCCGGCCTTGATCGTCTAGAAGCTCCAACAGTGCCATCAGGTTCCATTTGAATTCCACGCATTCCTCCAGTCCAGGCATAACCAGCAGAGCACCGAGTGCATTGCTTCTGACTGAGCCGTTTCTGAGTCTCGCACCCACCCTGCCTTTTCTTGCTCTGCTGGTTATGCCTGGATTCGAAGGTTGCAGGGAGTTTGGTAAAGCAGCAGTGGGAAGGATGGGTCTCCATGGGAGGAGGGAGCAAGTTGTTGGGAGCCCAGCTCCAATGGCTGGCCAGGGAGTGGGGGTTGACAAGAGCTCCTGACTCCTGCTGGTTGGGCCCCCAGAATCTGGTGGGTCCAGGACCTGTCCCTTCCGTATGATCGCTATGCCCCTGGCTGTGTTAGAGATGAGGCCCCACCACCACTTTACAACATGCTCACACCCGCTACAGAACACTGTGATGTCACAATGCTCCATGAGGGGGCGGGGCCTCTCGCAGTTCAGGAGTAGGGTTGCCACCTTGTGCAGTTTGACCCGGAGACTCCCATAGCCCAAAATTGGAGTTTCAGGATCAAACTGCAAAAAGTGGCAACCCTACTCAGAGCCAGCCAATAAGCGGCTCTCCATTAGGGCTGAAATCTGTAGTGGGTTTAGCAGTCTTATTTCCAGGTAGCCTTTCAGCTACCCAAACAATATCCAAATTCAAAAGTGGGTACTTGCATAGTTAATTTTGGGAGGTATTCAATTTTTGTAACTTTTAAAAATATATATATTTTGGGTCTCTTTTTTTGGTTTACTTGTTTCAGTAGTTTGGTTGTTTCAGTATTTCAGTTGTATCACATTTTCAGCAATTGCACATGCACGATAGTGCAAATACTACAAAATGACATATCAGCATACCGAAATGAACAAAATACCAAAATAACCAAATGGAAAAACCAAAGAAATAAAATGCTGATGGAGTGCAAACAGGTATCGGCTTTACCTGAACTGCTATGTTTGATTTGGATAGTGCAGATTTGACAGGTTTGCCCATTTTTGCAGGTATCTGTTTCAGCTCCATAAGATGAGGCAAATCTGGTCCTTTAGACCTGAGCCACTTTCTTTCCTCTCCACATGTGCACTAAGGCCGTTTTTACACGGACGGGGCAGCGGTGGAGATGGATGCGGATGGGTGGGAGAGCACACCCATCGAACACCCGGCGCCGCCGAGCAGGGAGACATGTATATGGACACTGCTGTGGGGGGTAGTGGGAAGGGAAAGGACGGGGCCGGCAAACACCCAGCGGCCAAACACCCGTCCCGGGGAGCACCCAGCAAACACTTGTTCAAGGACACGGACAGCCGGGACAGGGAACGCCGGGGAAGCCCCACCCAGCACTTAGGTGGCACAACATGGCCAACACCAGGCAAATGAAGCCGCGCAACGCGGCCCCGCCCCCGAGCTGCCAGGACCCGCGTGGGTGGGGCAGGAGGGAGCAGGGATGACAGTTGCTACAAAGGAGTCATCCCCTCCCAGCCCCGGCACAGAGCCCAGACAGCCTGGCGCCACAGAGCCCACCCCCCAGCCGAGCACCCCCCACACAGCAGCCAGCAGGAGCACACAGAGACGGGCACACGGGCCACAGGGGACAAGGGGGGGGGAGAAGCACCCACACCACCCAGGCAACCCCGCAACACCCCCCAGAGGCGCCCAGACAAGGGGAGAGGTCAACACACACACTTGGGGAAGTGTGGAACACAAACAACTTTAATAAGAAAAATGGGGAACGGAAACAGGGGACATAAACAGGGCAGAGCAGGGGGTGGTGCAACAGAAGGCGAGGGCAGTGCCAGCAGCGGCAGGCCTGGGACAACACCTGGTCAGTAGGGCCAGCAACCCCATGCCTGTCACCATGAGCAGCCTGCGCGTGGTCGAGCCAGACCAGCAGGTCGAGGACATGCAGGAGGAGCTCCAACATGACTCCCTGCTCCCGGGTTCGCTCCTTGATCATGGCTTGCACTGAACGGGACAGAGGGAGAGGAGACAGCGATCAGAGAAGGCCCCGGGCCCCAAGGAGCAGCACCCCCCATGGAGGAACACGGGACAGGGCCCAGCAAGCTGGCAGCACACTCATGGATCGCATCGTAGTACCGCCCGGCCGCCCGCAGGTCCCATGCTGCCCGCTCCAGCTGCAGGGCCAGCTCCCCCAGGCGCAGGATCGACAGCAGTGGCTGCAGAACAGAAGGGACAGGGCGATGGGGAAGAATGGCACCAAGGGGCCATGGATGGGCCGGGGGCAGCAGCACCACCAGGGTCACACCGCACACGGCGACGGAGAGCACCCAGGAGGGCACCCTGCAGCCCTGCACCAGGGGAATCGGAGGGGCAAAGGCCAGCGCCAATATGTCCCATACTCATGCTCAGCCGCCCAGCGTCCCCGGTGCTGCCACCCATCCATTGCCACCACCGCAGTCAGACAGCACCAACAGGGGGTGACAGCAGAGGGGTGCAGAGGGGTGGGGCAGGGCTGGGACTACGCCAATGGACAGGGGAGGTCAGGGGGTGCCCGCCGTACCACCCAGCACCAATACCACCACTAGCGCCCGGCCAGCCACAAGCGCCCAGTGGAGAGACTACCCGGGGAACAGATACCACACCACCGATGCCCACTCCACAGGCCCAGGGCCCACCAGTACATGCCAAGCACGCCCCCAGCACACAACCATGCAGAAGGGGGTAGGGGGGCCACCAAGGGGAGAGGGTGCCCAGGTGGCAACACAGGCAGAGAAACAAGGCAGGACAGATCAGCACACAGCAGCTCTTTATTAGTGATGGGGGAAAGGGGTCCCCAAAGCAAAGACATGCAGTGCAGGGGGGGGGGGAGACACAGCCCGGAACAGGCACCACACCAACAGGGCACGTGTGAACGCGCAGCTAGCACCCGAAGCTGCAAGGGAAGCCCCAGTGGGATGGAGCTGCATGCACCTGGAGGAGGTGATGCGGTCCGGCGAACGACGAGGCCGGCAGCGGGGAAGCAGATGACAGCGCAGAGGCCCTGCAGCAGCACGGGGGGGCCAGTCAGTGCTCAATCATGGGCAGCAGGGTGGCAAGGAGCAGGTGGTGGCCCGGCGCAGCTCACGGAAGGTCCGGAGAGCACTCTCGCGAGACCCTCCCAGGCGAACAGGCCCCGTCGGAAGCCCTGGGAGCACATATAAGCATCCACAAGAAAGCAGGGAAGGAGCTGATCCGCAGTGGCGGCTGCATCCCGCACAGCTGCAAGGTCCCTCACCAATCGAAGGGCAGCGAACTCCGCAACGGTAGGGTCCCCGGTCAGAAGTGGACCACTAACATCTGGGCACAACAAGCCCATGTGCCACAGGAGGGCCGCCATGTCTGAGGGTGAGCGCGGGACGCTGCAGGCATGCAGGAGGGTGCTGGTGTACAGTCCAGCCACTGGGGGACCTCCAGACAGCGAGGCGAGTCTGTACCTAGGTCGCGACATCAGCTGGCGAGCAGCTGTCCCCTTCTCAGCGCTCCACGGAACGACAACAGCGGGCGGGTGCCCCCAAGGTGGTAGCTGCAGTAGGGTGAAGCCAAGCTCCTGGGCACGCCCCTGGCATGCAGGGGCCCCGACCTGATACCCATCGCCCACATGGGGAGGGAGGTGCCGGGTCCAGGGTCCGCACGTGGGGGGCTGGTGCTGATGAATGCGAGGTCCGTGGTCAACAAGGCCCCAGTTATCCACGATTTAATCGTGGATGGGGCCGTGGATCTCGCATGCATCACGGAGACCTGGCTGGATGATCTGGCCGGTCCAACTTTGGCGGATCTAGTTCCAGCTGGGTATGCCGTGCAGCATCAGCCCCGCACGGGCGGCCGGGGAGGGGGTGTAGCGATTGTTTTTAGGGAGGACTGGCCTGTTAGGAGGTATCCAGTGCGGGAGATTATGGGTATAGAGGCCCTGCACGTGGTGTTTGATTTGGCTGGGGGCAAGCTAGGGGTGCTGCTGGTGTACCGGGCCCCTTCCTGCCCGGCGGCATCCCTTGCCGCTCTAGCGGAGCTGGCCTCGGAGGTGGTGTTGGGCTCCCCCAGGACTTTGGTTCTGGGGGACTTCAACGTCCACGCCGATGCCGGCCTTGTTGGGGCGGAGCGGGAGTTCATGGCCGCCATGGCAACTATGAACTTGTCCCAGGAGGTGATCTGCCCGACCCACGTGGGGGGACATACCCTCGACCTGATCTTCGGCTCTGGCCTTGAGGCGGGGGGTCCGGTTGTGGGGGAGGTGACAGCGGTGCCCTTGTCGTGGACGGACCATTACCTCCTTCAGGCCGGTCTTTTAGCGCGCCCCCTCCAGAAGGGGAAGGGACCAGTTAGGATGGTCCGCCCTCGGAGGCTGATGGAACCCCAGCGGTTCCAGGAGGTCCTGAGGGAGCTTACCCTGGATGTGGACGGTCACTCTGTGGATGAGCTGGTCCGGCATTGGAACATCTTGCTGGAGGAGGCCATTGACAGGGTGGCTCCGAGGCGCCTTCTGCCTCGGTCTCGTCACCGCAGGACCCCTTGGTTTACTGAGGGGCTGCGGTGTATGAAGCGTGTGGGCAGGAGGCTAGAGCGACGCTGGCGTCGGACTCGGTCTGTCTCCGATCGTCTTCTCCATAGGGCCCATTTGCGGTCCTATGTGGAGGCTGTGAGGACGGCGAGGAAGGAATTCCTCGCCGTCCTCATAGCGTCTGCGAAGTCGCGTCCAGCGGAGCTGTTTCGGGTGGTGCGGGGGCTGGTTAGTCCGGCCTCCCTCCGCCTGGATGGGGACTTGTCCCGGGCCCGCTGTGAGGAGTTTGTCATCTACTTCGCAGACAAGATTGCTCGGATTCAGGCCGATTTCGACGCTGGGTTGATAGCAGTAGGGGAAGAGCGCGGGGGGGCGGAGGGTCCGTCTGGTCCATCTTTATGGGGTGAGTTTCAGGAAGTGACGCCGGCCGATGTGGTGGATGTCCTGGGGTCTGTGAGGGCCACGTGTTGTCAACTAGATCCATGCCCGTCCTGGTTAATAAAAGCTTCCGGGGAGACGTTGGGGACGGTGCTGGCGAGGGTGGTGAATGCGTCCCTTCGGCAGGGGAGGTTGTCGCCTTGCTTAAAAGAGGCTGTGGTGCGCCCCCTGCTGAAAAAACCATCGTTGGACGTAGACGCGCTCGCCAGCTACCGACCTGTCTCTAACCTTCCCTTTTTAGGGAAGGTTATTGAGCGGGCAGTGGCGCTCCAGCTCCAGGGTCATCTAGATAATATCGGGCTCCTTGACCCTTTTCAATCTGGGTTCCGCCCCGGCTATGGCACCGAGACGGCGTTGGTGGCCTTGGTGGACGACCTCCGCCGGGAGATGGATGCGGGATGTTCGACATTTCTCATCCTGCTCGATCTCTCGGCCGCTTTTGACACCGTGGACCATGGGCTGCTGTTGAGACGACTGCGTGACCGGGGGGGTCTGGACGGGACTGTTCTTGAATGGTTCCGTTCATTCCTCTCGGGGAGGAGCCAGCGGGTGGTGTTGGGGGAGGAAACATCGAGCCCCCGCGCCTTACCGTGTGGCGTTCCGCAGGGATCGATCTTGTCTCCATTATTATTTAACATCTATATGCAGCCCTTGGGGGAGGTCGTGAGAGGGTTCGGGGTGCGATGTCACCAGTATGCTGATGATACTCAGCTGTACCTCTCGTTTTCTACCGACCCAGACCCTGCTGTCTCGGTGCTATCCCAATGTTTGGAGGCCGTGGCGGATTGGATGCGGCGGAGCAGACTGAAGCTCAACCCAGATAAGACGGAGGTGATGGTGGTGGGGAGGGCGAAGGGGGTGGTGGCCCCCCTGGTTGGGGGGGTTTGCCCCCCTGTAGCTCAGCAGGTCCGGAGTCTGGGGGTCATATTGGACGCAGACCTGCGGCTGGAGCGGCAGGTGGAGGCAGTCGCTAAGGCTGCCTTCCGCCAGCTTTATCTGGTACGTAGGCTGCGTCCGTATGTCTCTGGCCCGGACCTGGCCTCCCTCATCCATGCCTTCGTCACCTCGCGGCTCGACTACTGTAACGCGCTCTACGTGGGGCTTCCCTTGTTCTTGGCCCGGAGGCTGCAGCTGGTGCAGAATGCGGCGGCCCGTCTTCTTACGGGGACGGGTCGCCGGGAGCACATTACACCGGTGCTCCGAGCGCTGCACTGGCTGCCGATAGTGTGCCGGGCCAAGTTCAAGGTCCTAGTAATGATCTATAAAGCCCTATACGGCCTTGGCCCCTCTTACCTTAGGGACCGCCTCGCCCTTCGCGCCCCGGAACGACTCCTGCGGTCTGCCGGGGGTGCCCTCCTGGAGGTCCCCCGTGTTAAGCGGGGGGCCACGATGGAGCGGGCATTCTCGGTGGTAGGGCCGCGGCTGTGGAACTCCCTTCCGGAGGAAGCTCGCCTGGCCCCAAGCCTTTTAACGTTTCGGCGGAACTGTAAGACCTGGCTGTTTGCCCAGGCCTTTGGGGGAGGGTAGGGAGGGTCTTTTTTTAATCCCCCACCCCTTTTTTTTGCTAAGCCCTGTTTATATTTATATTTTTATATGAAATATATGTTGTTTTTATTGAATTTTAATGTATTTTATTGTGTTAATTGTGTTGTGAGCCGCCCCGGGCTGCTTTGCAGGAGGGGCGGGATAAAAATGCTTTGAAATAAATAAATAAATAAATAAATGTGCTGCGACAGGAGCCGGAAGCCATCTGTCACCAACAGGGGGTCATCCACCAACAGCTGGATGTCGGGGGTCAGCCAGGGGGCCCCCAACAGCATGTCCACACAGGGTGACCATCACTCTCCATCTCCATCCCCACCCAAGGGCTCCGCACAATGACCTACCATGGCAGCAGAGGGGGCTGCCCCAGAGATGTAGCGGGCGGGAGACGGAGGGTTGCAGTGATGGGGACGAGTTCGGGGTGGGTGCCTTGGTGGTGGTCAGCTGCCAACCCTCCATCCGTGGCATGGTGGGGCCTGTCCCGCTGGGGGTCCTGCCTCAGGGCTTCAATCGCCTCCCCCATGAGGTCCATGAGGTGCTCGGCCTGACCCTCCAGCCTGTTACTGGCGTGCCGCTGCTCATGCTGGAGGGCGGCAGCCTGGCGCCTGTCCCAGAGGTGCTTGGTGCGGGACTGGGCCATCGTGGCTGCCAGGATCTCCCGGTCCCTTTCCCCCTCCCCCTTGATGAGCTCCCTGGTGAGTGTGAGCTCCTGGGAGTGCACCTCGGCTAACCTCCGCGATTCCTCCAGCAGCTCCCTGCCAAGGTCCTCCCTCCGCCAACCGTTCCTGGCCCTCATCTCCCGGTTCCTCTCCATGCTGCCAGCAGCTGCACCCCTCCCTTGACCGGGCCGCTGATCTGTGAATGAGATGTTGCATGCCGTGGTAGTACTGCTGCCTGGGGTGCACCCCTGCCCCTTACCGTAGTGCCCCTTGTATCTTGGGGGCGGCCCCCCTATGGTGGTGGCTCCGCGCTTCCCTCCCCTGTGGGACCCACCTGCCCTGCCCCCTTGTGGGATGACCCCCCAGCTGTGCCTGCCTGCGGGTGGGGCCTGTGTCTGCCCTTTGTTCCTTGGGAGCTACTGTGGGGCCCACCGCCCCTCCCTCCTGCCCCCTCCACCTGGGCCCCATCGGGGCCCCCCCGCATCCTCTGCTCGTCCCCACACCGTGCCCCCATGTGATCCCCGGAACGGTGTGCCCTGCCCTGGCAGGGCGCCTCACCTGGTAGTGGGGGTGTCACCGGCCCTGCCTTGTCCACCTCATCCTCCATGACCTCCATCTCCTGCACCTCCAGGCGACCTTGGGCTGCAATGGTAGTGGTATCCCGTTAGTGTTTACCAGCACCACAGCCCCGGTTGGTGCGACTCTGTCCGGACCTTCCCCCCCAGGCCCGGTGGGCCGACCGTACCTGGATCCAGTTCCTCTGCCTCCTTGGGGTTGTCCCGGGTCTCTGCTCGCTCCACGCTTGCCCCCCTTCCCCATGGCCTGGCGGCCTGTGGGTCTTGTGGGCATGCGCGGAGGGTGGTGGTGTTGTGCTCGGATCCCCGGGGCACCTCCTCCCCCTGTGGGATGGGGCTCTGCCCTCCCGCTTCCTGGCTGGCCTTGCTAGGGGCAGTCTCTCCCCCCCACCCCCCGCTCCGTGGGGTCGGTCAGGGGGGTTGTGTTTTGGCCCTGCGTCTGCCCCTGGCAAAGGCGGTGCCGTGGGTGCAGGAGGCCACAATGGCCCCATCCATGCAGAGGAACTTGTCCAGCTCCTCCTGGAACTCGGCTGTGCACATGGCCCGGCCGGACTTGAGACTGTTGTCCTTGATATGTTTATATCCGGACCTCAAGTCCTTTGCCTGCTGCATGCATTGGGTGACATCCCTATTGTACCCCTGCCACTGCATCTCCTGGGCGATGGCTTCATAGACCTGTCTGGTCTTGTAGCTGCGCACCAGGTCGTGCTGTACCCTTTCGGACCCCCACATGCGGATGAAGTCCCTGACCTCCTGTCTGGACCAGGGCGCCCCCTTTTGGGACCCGCATGTGTGGGGCCCTCTGGCTGGGAAGCATGGGGCCCACCCCATGGTTGTGGTCACTGTAGAGATGGTTGTGTCCTGTTGGGGGTATGGCATTGGGGTTACATAAGGTCCTGCCATCCCCCTCCACACCCCCTGGGACCTCCCCTCCCTTCTCCCCCCTGGGGTGCCCGTCTGCTCACCTGGCTGTCCAGGGGGCCCTCCTCGGCCATTGGCCCAGTGGTGCGGTGCTCCGCTCTTGGGGTGCTGTCCTAGGGGGACGGGGACACGGGTTATGGGGCTGCGGCCGCCCTGTGTTCCCTCGGCCACCGTGCTGGGTCTGGGGCGTGGCCCTCCCGTCCTTAGTTGGCGGGGGGTTTCCCTCTCTCTCACCTCGCTGTTGCTGCTGCTGTGACTGAGCCCTGTGGATGTGCAGGGCTCAGGGTCCTCGGTCACTGCCGGGGTCGCTGTGTGCCCTTGGACCTGTGCCAGGAAGCGTGCACATTGGTTATCCGTGTTGCGCCCCGCACCACCTGGCTGGGACCACCCGCCACGTGTACCCCGTCTCCGGGACGCCCCCCTCGTGCCCCCTGTCCCGGACCTCCCTCCTCCCTGCCCCCTGTCCCGGACCGCCCCCCCTGTACATCCTGACCCGGTCACCTCCCCCCCGGGCCTTCTGTCCGGGGCACCGGCATCCCCGCCTGGCCGGGGAACAACCCCTCCGGCGTGGCGGGGCCCCCGTGCTCACCCGGCCCCAGCCCACGCCTGGGGTGGCACTGGCTCCCTTGGTCTTGTCGAGTGCCTTCCTTGCGGCCATCGTGGGAGCCCGCACGTGTGTGCTATGGATCCGTCCTCCTTTACGGGCTCTTGACTGGGCGTCCGGTGGGCGTGCCTGTGGGCGTGTCTGCGTGGGGGCATGTATGTGACCCATGGCGCCAGCGCAGTGGGGCTCCGCCAGTCCGGTCTGCATGGCTGTGGGTGTTTTCACTTTTACATGGACGCTCGGGTGTTGAACACTCATCTCCACCCACCTCCACCTACGGAGTGTGCCGGCTCCCTCCCGGCTGCTCCGTGGGTGTTGGCGGGTGGGTCATGTGCATGCGCCCACCCGCTCGTGGGCTTTTACACGGACGCTCTCCCACCCATCTGATGGGTGTTTCCAGGTGTTCATGGGTGGGTGGCGTCCGTGTAAAAGTGACCTAAGTCCCAGTAGGTGTGGGAGCTAAGAGAGCTGTGGCATTTGAGCTAAGGGTCTCACACACTGTGTTCCTTCCCGTCCTTAGCCTGCATAACTGCTGGAACAGAGAAGTGGGAGTTGTATATTGGAGAAAATTTCATTCTCCACACACACGTTTTTAGTGCTATTTTACTGGCAGTAATAGTCCAAAATGATGGCACATTAGAAGCAGGAAGCAGCAGGGGCAAGATAGCTCTGTGTGTGTGTGTGCAAATCCATAAATTCTTGGCAGAACAGAGTTGTGTGTCGAGACCATGCAGGGTTGGATGCGCACCTGTGGTCACTTTGCATCGGTCTCTGAAATCAAGGGACCTACACTGATTTACACCAGCTGAGGAGCTGGCCTATTCCCTCTGGGGAACTGCATTGCTGAGGGAGCAGTGCTGACTACTGGGCAGACTTCTAGGTGACAGAATCAGCGATTACCTCAATTAGGTTCTAATAGGGTTTATCTACCGATTCCTACTTTGTCAAGCTCTGGAAGCCATTAATGATCAAGGGACCATAAGGAAAGCACTTAGTGTTCTCTCCCCTTAACTCTTATAGCCCTCTCTCTGCTTGGGCCAAGGCTTCTTAAAAAATCTATTTGACCAAACTCTCCCTTGGAATTATTCTCTGCTTCTCTGTGTTTAATTATTGCTGATTAGCAGAATCAGTGGGCCAGATTCATGGGTGTAAATTAAGCTGAGAGCATTATCCTCCACTCCATTAAACCAGTATTATGCTTCTCTGATTCTATCGGCCCTGATTCTTCATCTCACCCAACTTTGCTCAGTGTGGCTGGGGAAAGGCAATGCTTAATTTTGCCAGGGCACAAGCCTGACCGGGACATTCTTCCCTGACCCCGGAAGCAGGGTTCAAAGGAGCTGGTAGAAACATGCTGTGCCTCTCCACCCTGACTTCAACACTCCCTATTTCTACTCCTACTTTCCCAGCTCTCATTCAGAGCTGGTTTAAACTTGATGCAGGCTGGGGCTGACACTGCCGCTGCCAGTCAACTGTACTCAACTGCAGATCAGCCATAATCCTGTCAGGGGAGAGACTGGGGATGATGCTCCTGCTTCTGTATCCAACCATGGATGGGGTCTAGCAAAGTAACAGCAGTGACAGTGTCTAGAAGAGATGGTTGGGCTAAAGAAGAGAAGTCCGGACAAACTTTGTGGCAAGGGACTCTGCATCTTTGTACCTCCCCATCTTTCAGGGTTCTGCCCTGAAATAAATTCAAGCATCACCCTAGCAGTTATTTGTACTAATGGCAGTAGTATCCTTGGTAGCCTCCCTTCTGCTTGCCCCCGATAATCAGTGATGTTTGAAAAGACGTTAGACATGATGGCTACCGTAGCAAGTTTTATTGTGTCCCTAGATAATGCAGTCTGTTTCCCCACATTATGTGACTAATAACATGTTCCTCCAGACAGATAGGGATAGCGTCAGCCATTATACCACAGACACAAGCCTCTTCCCTTTAATGGGACTTCTTGTACTCATGCTATGTGCTATCTGCTCCCTCAGAAGTAGTAATGAGCTCACTCTGCTAGACCATTGTTCCTGCAGAAGAAACCCCAAATAACTTGGTACACTTACATCCCTGTTCCTATGAGGCAAGGTGCTGCGCTAAGTCTTTGCTGGAGCAGATCTGTGGTAAGTGTTTACCCAAGCCAAGGCTTTCCTGGGTCTGCTTGTTATACCAGCCCCACTTGCTGGCATCTCCCTGCTAGTTCTCAAGTAGAGAGAACGGGAGGAGGAGAAGAAGTACTTTTCCACGTAGTCATTGAGCCTTTGGGGAAGGGCAGGACACAGATTCAATAAATAAATAAGAATGCGTGTGAACAGTGGGGTAGTGGTAATTTTAAAAGTGCAGGAACTCTTCATGAGAGACACCCCCCTCCCCCCAAAGCCTCCAAGGCTGCTGAGGGGGGCTGCAGGGAAAGTAGCAGAGCTCCCTCCCCCCCACGTTCCTGCTCCACTACACTGATGCTTGTGAGAACCATTTGATGGTGAGAGTCAGGGATGTGGGTTTAGAGGTCAGAAGATGGAGCTTGAAAAATGGAGACAGATCCCCCCTGAGTTCAGAGTACTGTCACTCTGCTGCCTCAAGCTGTCGCATCCACAGTCTACTCACTGCTAGACAAGCTATTCCTCGTTAGTTCTTTTAATTGCTCCTCATGAGTCTGTATCCAGCCTTTTAATCATCTCTGATAGGTTGTTTGAACAATTTAATAGGCTTCTGATAAAATATTGTATTTTTTAAAGCTCCCCCGCCCCCCGCCTTGGGGTGCGCGGGTGGTTCTGGAAAGACATGCAAAGGAATCCCTCGGCTCTCTCAATGAGTGGCTGTACAGGCACGCACGACAGCTGGAGTCTTTTGTTTATGGCTGACGTTTGTGCATAGCAGTCAGTACTCCACATGGCTCTGTCTGTTTCTCTGAGTTGAGAGCCCAGACTTTAAGCACAGAGGTTACCCACAAGTCTTTACCATGCAGCGGTAAAATAAAATATAATAATAATTTAAAAAAACAGGGAAAAAAGAAACGGAGGCTGTTGCCATGGCAACCAAGAATGTGGGTGCCTGGATGCAGCCATCACAGTATGAGGTGAGCTTCAGACAGAAGATTGCTGGAGGGGCAATCTGGGAGGATACAGAAATAATGAAGAAATCAGGGTATCACAGCTCTAATGTTTCTCTGTTCTCATAACCGAGACCAAACCAGGAGATGGGTGGGGTGAGCCAGATGCATATTCAGCAACCCACATTCAATTAACAGTGTATATTTACGGGTCAGACATTTTAGCTCTCCGGTTACAAGCACTGGATGTAGGAGAAACATCATTTAAAAGAAACAGGTCTGCCCAATGCATGTGGTTTTGGGGGACACCGCATTAAAACTGACTGTATATTTCTCTTCCCTTCCAAACACAACCTTGCAGAATTCCTTCATGTGCTCTTGGGGAGAAGGGACTACAGCACAAGCGACTGTCAGACACGGGATGCTGGGCCAAAAGGACCAATAGGCTGGTTCAGATCAGGATGCTCTATATTTTTGTAGAAATGCAACACAAAACACCACAGGAGAAGGAAGTTAAGGCTGTGGAATTAAGCACTCAAAGACTAGGACATGAGCTAAGGTTGTTACTGAAAATCCCCGTCAGTCTCAAAATCTACCACTCAAGATCTGTCTAGGAGCCCAGGCTTGCAGCTTTAGTGTTGTGCAAACACTTCTGATTGGCTGGCTGGCCAATCTTCTTTTGTGCTTGGCCACTCTCACCTACGTAAAGTCCTTGCAGGAAGTGTCTGGACAATGTCGTGACTATTTGGAGGTTGTGGCTGGAGTGAACCTTGTTGTGTATGTCTCTAGTATTTGCTGGGCTCCTCCTCCAGTCTCCTGCTCCTGAATTGTGCCTTAGCCCTGCTCCTGCCGTCGTCTTGTTCCAGCCTCCTGCTTCAGCTCTTTCCTTCTTTCTGGCTACTGGTACAGTGGGACTTCCTAACCTAGCCTCTGGCTTAGCCTCTTGTCTCCTGCACTATAATGCTCTCAACCTGGTGTCGCTCCTGTGCCATGACTGTGATTTGCCCTACACATACCTTTGACTTTTTCATCTTTACTGCTACATCTTTAATAACTTCTGAGGCCCTGTTTGCTCCATAGTAGCTGTAGCTCCTGAGTCCTCTGCTTGTATGTGAGGAATGTATTCTATTGTAATCCTGACTTTCCACTGGTTTTATTTATTTCAAATTTCTTATATCCCGCAACCTTCCTGCTCACAGAGCAGCTCGGGGCAGCTCACAATCAACAATACATGATTTAAAACACACTCACGGTTTTAAATTCATTAAAATATTCTAAAAATACTAAAATATTACCTCTTCTCCTTGGGTGGCAAGATCAACAGCAGTAACAATGTTAGTTGTGACAGAGGGATATCAATTTTCCCTCTTGTTTGCATGGGTGTAACTCTGGAGACAGCTTGCTGAAGTCAAGATGTGTAAAATCAGAGTAATCGGAAGGGGAACTGAACTCCTTTTGTGCAGTTTGATGAATATCAAGTGCAAATTTTCATGGCTATGATTTCTCTTTGTGATTTTCAAATTAAAATCTTCAGTGCATGAGAAAGATGGGCTACCGGTTTGCTACAGTTTTAGTGCAATTCTCTGAGTGGATAGCACCAGTGTTGGTGTGAGACCCATGGAAGTAAATCAGACTATTATAGCCGCTCCGAGTTGCCTGTGGCAAGAGGCAGCGGGTTAAAAATACAACAAAATAAATATCAGTATGATGGTAATGTTGTTCCTAGAACTGAATGTAAAATTTCCAGTGCAACAGAGGGTGTCTTTAGATGGACATGGGGGTGCATACCCACAGACCCACTCTAAGGGTGCACCGCTGCATCTGCCCGATTGCAACCCTGCCCGGGGTTCTGCTGTGGCCCATGTTCCGCCTGCACGGCGCCTCCCTCCCCCCACACCATAGCACTGCAGGCAGATTAGCCGCCACTCTATACTGCTGCCCGGAGTTCTATGGCGTTGCCCAGGGCAACCCCCAGCCAGGAGTGGCACTGCAGTGGCGGTCCACCAAGTAGACAGACAGCAGCTCCGCCTTGGGCTGGTGCCCCAGGTTTGGGCAGCCTGCTCCGCTTCCGATGCTCCAGGCTGTTCCGCTGCCTGTTCCGCCTCTCTTTTGCCTGTACAACTGTCAGGCCACCTTTAAATGGATGGGTGGAGCAGAGCCCTGGGTGCAATCCACGTAAAAGCATTATCTTTTAATGGAAAATGTTACTTTCATAAAAAAAGAACAAAAAAAGTTGTATCAGAAATCCTTTCCTGACAAAACTTCTTGTTTGAAAACTTCTCTTAAAGTTTTGACTTTTGTTGTTGTTGTCACACTCTTTGATGTAAAATTTCAGTCCCCCCACCCCCATCCTGATTTGGGATGAGAAAAATCCAAATCCCCCCTACCCCCTGCTGAGTTAGGCCAAAAGTTGGGATTGAGCTCAATAGCATTGTACCCAATGAGCTAGCACCTGGTGTGACTGGGTGTCCCCATCCCGCATGGAGCATCACTCCATAAGGGGTGTGGATAAGGTCCCTTTCTAATGTACCCACATCCCCTGCAGAACACTGGAATGTCACAATGCTTTGTAGGGATGGGTCTTTCCACAACTTAGGAGCCAAGTCCAAACCCAAGAGGCTCATGTACTCTTGGGAAACAGTGAGACAGTGTACTCGACCTGGCCCAGGCCCAGGCTCAGGCCCCACAGAACTAGCTAGGTCCCATCGGGGAGGGGTCATAGGCTTCTATCCCCCCACCACACACACACATCAGCTTTCCAAGCATTCTTACCTATCTCCCTTGTTATGTTGCTGGCGGCACACAACCACTGGATTCACATCAAGTGACGGTTACACTTGAGCTCTTCTTCCTAGAGCGTGTAAAAGCTTGAGACTGCTTGCCTACGTTCTATTTTTCATGGGAGATTCATTCTCATGCAAAAATAACAATAACATGAGATACAAGATGAGCTGCAGCCTGTATGCCCATGTTAATTTCTTCCGGTGTTTCTCAGTCACATGGCCACAATGGATCTGTTATGATAAATCACAGATCCTTGCTCACATTACAGTTACCCAGTAAATGCCATTTCCAGCACACACACACCCTGCCCGCACCCTTCATCAGGGAACCCCCTAGGGAAGTGGCAACCAGGCAAAGCCCCTTTGCAGACTGCTGCTAACCAGGTGGAGAGGCATAGATCTTCCCTTCTCTGTCTGCTCAACACTAGCAGTGTTAGTTACAGGACTGGATTTCCCTGCCCTGTCATCCATGATAGAAATCGCGTTAGTTTTACTATCTCATGAGAAAAGGCACATGCCCATGATACACACTCTCACGTTAGATAGAAATTGACATGAGATTTTGTAACATGGGCAAGCAGCCTAAAAACCAGACAAGTTAACAGCCACCTCTCACTAAAAAGTATTACTGAGTCTTTAATTTTGCTATATAGGCCCAGGTGGTCATAGAAGTGGATGATTTCATGAATGATATGAATTAAAATCTGACTTCAATTGCTTTGAGAAGTCTATTGGTGCTGCTGATTAACGATGTGTATTGCAAAAGAGAGGTTAGTTCTTACAAAGATGTCTTACAAGACAATAGATGTAGAATGAAGGGGTGATAACCTTGTGTCATACACAGAGTGCTTCTTCTGATTCATCAGAAACTCGTACTCTACACATCACCACTATTTTGTGCTCTAAAGTTACAATGAAACTTGTCAGCAGTCTTCTAATTATTGATTTCAGTTGTCCATGTGTTAGTATTGATCATTGTGTTAAAAACAGGCACTTTACTACTTAAGGGCTCTTGCATACGTTGATGTAGTAAAAGCTACATTGTTTGATGACCTTTCTGTGACTTTCTGTTTTTCTCCATGTTTGCCAGGAAATTAAAAATTACCAGAATGAAATCATTGCTATTACCTCCCAAACAGATACCACTTTATCCTTCCCTAAATTTATCTTAAATAAATAAATATAAATAAATAAATAATAAATAAAATTATAGCCTTGAATGGAAGGAAAGAGCAGACTCTAGTAAAATGTTTTCCATATTGTTTTGGTGTCCTGTTGCTTATTGCTTTCATTGGAATGTGAGCTATTTGCAGGGCCCCGAGTCTTTTGCGCTTCCACGAGTCACGGAATTTGCGCAGAATCCTGCCCTAGGCACAGGGGCGTAGCTAGGTTGGAGTGGGCTCAGGGACAAGAAATGGAGTTGGGCCCCTGTTGTGGAGCTCAGGCACATGCGTGTGAAGCACAAGTGCACGGCTGCAATAGGAACAGAAGCTGACCGTGCACGCTCTCTCCCATGCCATTGTTACTCTCTCCATGCACTACCACTTGGGCCACATTAACACAGATGCCAAACACCCATTTTGGGGGGTCTTAGATTTTAGCATATTAGTTGCAGGGCACCCATAGAGCACACCTGAAGCCCTGCAACTAGTATAATAAAATCTAACACCCCCAAAAATGGGTGTTTGGTGTCTGTGTGAATGTGGCCTTGGAGTTATCATTTTATCCTTGAACACTTTGCTGTCAATGTTGTGAGGAAAAAATTAAACTCTAATTGAAAAGTTACACCCAACAACATTCTCTTCTAAATAGCAGTGAAAGGAAAGATAGCAATAGCAAACACTGAACATCTCTTACTGTTCAGAAGTTTTTCATGCTTTCTACCCAAACCCCTCCTTCCCGTATAATAGAAACCCCTGCACTCACAGAGGTGGGAGCTTGGGAAGGGAAAAGTGAACCTACTGTCCAACTACAAGTCACATCTGTACACTCGTACTGACTGGGCAGAAGAAATCAGAAATCCTGGACATCCTAGTACTACAGTGGTGCCAAAATCCAGATCTGAGCCATGGATTCCATTGAATCCCAATGACTTTTTCACCCACCCTCTTAAATTCCACCATCCTAGTACACCTTAAAGAAAGAAGTTTGGTGGTGGTGGTAGAGTGATCACTTCCTCCCAGGGAGCCTTGGGGGTGCAGTGAAAGCAGTTTGAATGATAACCTTGTTAATAACATTAACAGGTTATGGGATTTGTCCATGGGTTGTTGGAATTGTATGCTCTGTGGGGCTTGGGTCACCAGATCTACGACAGGGGCTATCCCCAACACTGCTTGATCAAAGAGTGGAAGTTCTTTCTCTGGGGTATTATTGGTGCTAGTCAGGGCTATGCACATTCCCAACCTTGCTGCTGCAAGAGAGATCAGGACACCTGGGTTCTCTTTTTCAGTCTGATTACAAAAACAATGGGACACACTCCTAATTGTAGCTGCTCCTGTCTCCGGAGAAGGAGGAACCTCCAGTGACAGTTTCTGCTCTAACTGCTAGACCCAGCTTCCCTCGCAGGGCTGGAGTGAGAACCCTGTTTCCCAGACTTGCCTCTCTAGCCACTAGACTGGACTTCCCTTGCAGAACTGGGATCAGAACCTGGGAGTTGTGGCTTCCAGCCCCATCCCCTCTCTACCCACTAGATCCTCAATCAGTGGTGTAGGAAGACTGCAGCCGGGCTCATGTCTCAAGAATAGCGCCCCCTCCCTCCTTCCAGCAGAGCCCCAGCCCATGACCTAGCACCCCCCCTCCCAATGCTCCCCCTCAGTTCTCTCCCCCAGTCCCGCCACTCCCATCCCAGCAGAGCCCAGACCCACCCACTGCACCAGTGACCCAGCGTTTCTCCAATCCCTCCCCCCCATGCTTATGCTCCCCTTCAGAATCAGTTCCCCCTCTCCACTAGTTACCCGTGCCCGGGGCCCATCCCAGTCCCAACAGACTGAGGTGGGCAGAGCCCAGACACACCCAGGTCCTGATCCTAGGTCAGGATTTAGTCCACAGACATGTGCAAAAACTGCATTGTCACTCAGCCTCATCGACAGGGGGAGAAGATTTCCCACATTGACAAAATGGGGGCGGGGTTGGACAAGTGGAATAACTCCAACCCTCTGCCCAGTTTCCCCAAGCCCCAGGCAGCACCCCGACCCGTGACACAAGTGTCCCCATCTCAAGCATCAGATCCTCCCCGCCCAGAGAGTTTTCACCCAAGCCCCCTCCTCTCTTGTTCCCAGCCCCCAAACTCACCCTGCACCCCACAGTGGGGCTCCTTGCTCCGGCCACAGCAGCTGTGCTGTGGGCTGGAGCCTTGGGAAGGGGTTTAGCAGGGACCGGGGGAGCGGCTCCTTTGACTCCTGCCTCCCGGGGGGTGGGGGGGCTTGCAGGAAGGCGCAACCACTTGGCAAATCCAGATGGAGGGGGCAGGGGAAGCCCCTCAACCTGATGGGAGACAAAACGAGACTCCGATCCCAGGCAGCGGGGAATGGAGGGGTGGGGGTCGAGGGAGCAGGAACAGGGGCTCAGGACGCCTGGGTTTCCTCTCTCCCAGTCCCCCCCCACCGCCCCCGCTCTGGGAAGGCGAGTCCCAGACCCCTCGGTGCAGCGTGGAGTGTTGCAACCGGTTGGTATCAGGGAGGGACACAGGAAGGAGTTGGAGTAACTGGGGGAATAAACAATAGATCCCAGGCTGTGCAGCTTGACCCGGCGTCCCCTCCCCCTGCACCCACCCCCATGTTCCTGCTGAGTCCCTTTCCCGCTCGCCTGCCCAGTAAGACACTCACCCCGGTGCTGGGGTGCCCACAAAGTTGCAAACGGTCCCCCCAAAACACCCCCTCCGCCTCCCCCTTTAAATCTTACCCGCCCATGCCACACCACACTCCAAGTCCGTCCATCTCCTGGGATGGAGAGCCCCGCTGCAGCACCACTGCAAGTGCCGGTGACCGGTCTGACTCCGCCTGTCGTTCGCTTGCCGCCTCGGCCTCCCTCGAGTCAGTCACTGAGCGCGCGCCTCATTCTCCGCCCGCGTGCTTCAATGTGCCTGCCTCGTGTCTGTGCTGGACGCTGACGCATGCGCAATGTAGGCACACATGGCACGTTGCATCAGAGAGACGGGGGAGGCGACACGTTGTGTCAGGGAGGCGGGGCTTGTTTAGAGCGCGGGCGGGGAAAAAATTTCAGCCGGGCCCCCCAAAATAAAATAATTTTTAAAAAACAGGGACACAAAGGAGTAAGTGGCTAAGCTACCATAGGGATGGGTGGCCAGGTGGACCTGTGGGCCCCCAGCCATGGTGGGCCCCGGGGCAAATGTCCCGCCTGTCCCTATGATAGCTACGCCCTTGCCTAGGCAGAATTATCGCAGAAACTGGGGAAATCCCCACAGAATTTCCCTTCCTTGGCGGTGAGTCAATCCAGGACCTGCTTTATTCAGGCCACAAGCCAATCAGGGGCTTGCGCGGCCTTTATAAAGCAGGTCACATCAGCACATGTCACTTATGGTCCGGAATCCACTTGAGACCGCCGCTGCCGCCGAGGGACCCGACTCCAGCCGCCGCTTCTCCGGCCGCTCTGGGATCGCCGCTGCTGTTGTTGCCGCCACTGAAGGACTCCAGTCCTACCTCCAGTTGCCGCTTCTCCAGTCGCTCGAGGGATCGACGCCGCTCCAGCATAAGGTAAGTAGGTGGTGGGGTGGGTGTGTTCTCCTGGGGGGGGCCCCTGCGCGCTCTGCATTTTACAGTTTGGGTGAGAGGGGGTCCCGCTGCGCGCTCTGCATTTTACAGTTTGGGGGGGAGGGGGTCCCGCTGCGCGCTCTGCATTTTACAGTGTGTGTAATGTGTGTGTAACATGGCAAAAACACACTTTGCCATGTGTTTTTGTGGGTGGGTTTCCTGCTTTGCCATGTGGGTCACAGAATTTTGCCATATGGGTCGCAGAATTTTGCCATATGGGTCGCAGAATTTTGGAAACATTTTGCAGAAGAATTGGGGCCCTGGCTATTTGGTGCTTGGGGTTATGCAACCCAGTTAATAGGGTATAGATTAGGAACAGGAGTTTCGGTTTTATCGAAGAGAGTCCAAAAATGACTGTTTCTGTTTAAAAACCAAGATCCAGAAACCAGGCCTGTTACGGTTCATTTTTTTGGGGTTGTATCTTTCCCATTGAAGTCAATGGGAAATCTTTCGATTGACTTCAGTGGGAAGGGGAATGAACCGAAATGAACCATCTGGGTCTGGGACCAACCCATCCTTAACCCTCACCCACGGGAGAGAGGGTTCAACTTCTCCTACCCCCATTCCCACTACCAGCTTCAGAGGGTGTGTGTGTGTGGGGGGGTGAGGATCTTTGTTCCTAACATCCCTGCCCCTGGGGGCCATCTTGGCCGCCACCCCCGGGGCCCTGGTGGCCCCTGGGGGATGGGGTTGAGGATCCGCTACAGGCCAACTGCTGCTGATGGAGGCCACCTGGTACTGGCAGGCCCCCTCGTAATGGTCCGCTCCTAGCCCGCTGTGGCTGTCGGAGGCCTCCTGGCAGGTCCCTGCACCATGGCTTGCTGCCAACCTGCTGATGCTGATGGAGGCCTCCTGGCACTGGCAGGCCCCCTTGCAGTGACATGCTGCTGGCCCTCCAGGGCTGTCAGAAGCCTCCTGACTGGCTTCCTCACCAGGGCGTGCTGCTGAGGCCCCTATTTAGCAACGCTTTTCTAAAAAGATGCTGGCAGTGTCAGTGCCATTTTGGAAAAGGGCAGCTGCTCTGCACATGTGTAAAATGGTGCCATGCATGCGCAGAATGGCTTCCCTTTTCCAAAATCGCACTAACGCTGCCCAACACCATTTTGGAAAAGGACTGAGCATGTGCAAAATGACCCCAAAGGTCATTTTGTACATGCATGCTGCCGAGCAGGGGACCTCAGTAGCGCACCTCGGTGAGGAGGCCTACCAGTGCAGGGAGGCCTCCGTCAGCAGCAATGGGCCAGCAGCGCACCATGGTGAGGGGGCCTGCTGGGAGGCCTCTGACAGCCATGGCAGGCTGACAGCATGCTGCTGTGCGGGGGCCTTTTGGCAGAGCACTGCTGTGAGGGAGGCCTCTATCAGCACCATTGGGCTGGTGGCGATGGAACCTCACCCCCATCCTCCAAGGCCGGTAAGTATAGCTGCCAGGGCCGTGGGGGTGGGGGGAGATGGGCCTCAGGGGGTGGGGGTGTTAGAAACATAGATCCTCACCCCCCACCCTCCGAGGCTGCTAGTTGGCCCCAGCGAACCGGGTTGGGGGAAGTTGGACCCCCTCTCTCAGGGGATGCAGGGAGGATTGAGGATGGGGTTTTGTTTCAATCCTGAACCCAGACCGTTCACTTTGCTTCCATTTTGGTCTGGACCAGTTCCCCTTATTGGTAAAATAATCACTTCAGAACTGGCAAGCATGAAAACTGATTTTTCCCTGGGCTGTAATCTTACATCTCGTATATAGCCCATTCCCATACAAATTGGGGAGACTTTTTGTATGGTACACTCCTGATTTAGCCCAGTTGCTTTGGGTTGTTATTAGAGTCAGGGACGGCTTTACACATTTTACCACTGTAGGCAACATATGAAAGTGTGCCCACCCCACCTGCTTCTGCACTAGGGCCAGATAATTCATGCAAACACAAAATTGATGAACTTGAGATATTCATTTAATCTCTGATGAAGAGAAGACAAAGAACTGTGTGATTTCATCTTTGTCTCTCAAACCAAATATTTGTTTCATGACCTGTAGGTATGAGTACGGAGGTGGGAGGAAAGAAATGGGAGTGGGGGGGGGTCATGCCAAGACCCCTCCTGTGAGGGAGGGGTATAGGCATGGGGTGTATGATACTGTAAATTTTAATCTGTTTGTTTTTTTACATTGTAATTTTAATTGTAGGTGGGTGCTGGGATCTGGGCATAGTACAGTGTGTTTTTACTTTCTGTAAGTCACCCTGAGTCCTTTGTGGACAAGGAAGGGATAGAAATCGAAGGTAATATTTCAGTTTGGTCATTTCAGTATTTCATTTATTTCAGTTTGACATTTCCTCCCAGCAAGGCTCAGCAACTTACTGATTGGCTCCCAGCCTTATATAAGGCATGCTGGGAGCTGTAGGAAGTGTATGGAGATTCTTGTTGCCATTCCCTTCCTGGCTTTCACTCTGTCCACACTTGGACTTCCTGCGTCTCCTATGTCAATTGTACTCTTCCTTGTAGCCCTATGTCAGTCAGTCAGTTGTGTTGTTGAGGCTCCTTCACTGTTCTGTTCACCACTCCTCCTTCCTTTGTTCGTGTAGTACTTCCCCTGCCTCTGGTTCCTCTACCCTTCCCAGTGACTGTGTTTGTGTAGGCTTACCCCTCCCTTCCTCCCTCCCTGTGTGTGTGGATTGTTGTTGGTACTTAGTAAGTATAGCCCAATTCCCATCTCCTCTTGTTGGTGGTGTCCCCCGTTTGCATGTCTGTGTTTATTTGTGGTTTCCTCTACCTTATTGGGTGATTTCAGACATTACGAGATCACGCTCAACCACAGTGAACCACGGTCAATTCCGCGGCGGGGCCAAAGCGGCCTGCATGTCTGTTTGGCGGCGCCAGATGTTCACCACAGTCAATACCCACATGGGGTCAAAATCAACCACGCTTCCGGAGCTCCAGCCCCGACCATTTCCAAAAACGTGGTCAAAGAGATTCCCAACGGGAAACAAAAAAAAGTAATGTCTGAACGGCAACCACCAGCCGGAACCAAAGACAATGTTTCCCAGCCGGGGACAAAGCATGCAGCATTGCTGCCAGGCAACCAGCAACAGCACAGACCGGGGAGGGAGATTTAAAGGGCACACGACAGCAGCCGGGACGAGCCGCCCCGGTGCCTTCCGGGTGCTTTGACCATGGCCCGGCCCGGGATTGGCATAATGTCTGTTGTGCTGCCCCAGGCCGTGGTCCGGTGGTTCGATTCCCTGCTGTGGTCCCGGTCCCGTCATGATGGGGTATTTTCAAACGTTACGAGATCACACTCAACCACAGTGAACCACGCTCAACCCCGCGGCGGGGCCAAAGGGCCCTGAACGTCCGTTCGGCGCGCGCCAGATGTTCATCACGCTCAATACCCACATGGGGTCAATTTCAACCATGCTTCCCGGGCTAGCCGGGGGAATATCCCGGGAAGCGTGGTCAAACGGACCCCCACCGGGAACCAAGGAAAAGTAACGTCTGGACGCCAATCCCCGGGCGGAACCAAACGAAACGAGCCCCAGCCGGGGACAAGGCATGCAGCGTCGCTGCCGGGCAACCAGCAACAACACAACCACCGGAGGGAGATTTAAAGCGAAATCAGCAGCAAGCAAGCGTGGCGGGATGGAGCGAGGAGGGAGGCGGAAGAGAGC
>QEPC01010142.1:1757127-1767577 GCA_003113815.1 Sphenodon punctatus
GCAAGGCGGATGTGGACAGGGAGGGAGTTCCAGGCATGGGGGGCAGCAAGTGAGAAGGGACGAAGGCGCTTAGGGGAGCAGGGAAGGCATGGAAGGGTGAGAGAAGGGACAGAGGAGGCTGCCCTGGCTGCCCTGCCTCTGGCTGCCCTGTAGGGTACAGGAAAGTTTGGGGTTAAGAGCCCATTCCGGCCGCCCCCTAGTCGGGGGCACACCTGAGGGTTCCCTCCCCCCTGGCTCGCCGGCCACCCCCCCGGGTGCACTGGGTCCCCCTCCAGGTCTCCCCAGAGGCCCCCCTCCTCACCAGTGTGCCTCACCTGGGCCCTCCGGTGAGTGCCGGGGCTGTTCTCCGCCGGCCTCCTCACCCGCCCATCTCTGCTGCTGGGGCATGCCCTGCCCTGTGGGGGTATGGAGGGGGGTTGGCGGAGGGCCGTTAGTTTGTCTGTCCTGCCCCCCTGGCCCCCGTTCCGAGGGCCGGGGTGTCAGGGCCTGGGGGGGGCCTGTTCCCTGGACGGGTCCCCCCTTTCCCCCCCTTCGCCCCTGGTCCATCCTCCCTCCCATCTGCCTGCTTACCCTCGATGTCCGTCTCTGCTCCCTCCGAGGCCGGCCCCTCCGTGTTGCTGGGGTCCCCCTGTGACCACTGGCTGAGGGTGACCAGTGTGCCAGCCTCAGAGTCTGCCTGTCCGACCAGGGGGTGGGGGCTCTCCGGGCTGCTGTCAGGGGGGGCCTTCTGGTCCCTGATGTCCCAGGGCATTCCTCCTGGGGGTCTGGGGCCCTGGAGCCGGTGCCTTCTTGGGAGGCGGCGAGGGAGGGGGTACCTCGGCCCGTTCCCTGCCCTGGACTACAATGCTCCCCATGAGGCACGGGGTGACAATGGAGCCCTTCACATGGAGTATGCGGTCCAGGGCATCATAGTAGGGGGCAGTCTGGGCTCCATGGCCGGACCGCCGGTTGTTGTCCCGTATGACCTTGTACCCCCTTTTTAGCTCCTTGGCCTTTGAGCGGCACTGTGCCATGGTCCTGTGATGCCCCACCGCCTCCATGTCCCGCACGATCTCCCGGAACACATGCTCATTGCGCTGATTGAGCACAAGCCCCAGTTGATGCTCCAGGGTCCCCCAGATGCGGATGAAGTCCTGGGTCTCCCTTTGCCCCCCTCTGTGGTAGGGCCTTCTCCACTGTGGACCCTCTGGCTCCTCTTCCTCCTCCTCCTCCTCCTGCTCCCCCTCCTCCTCCGCCTGGTGTGCGCCCGTCTCCTCCGGGGGCTCGGGCTCCCGGGCCCATTTCCATGTTTGTGGAATGGGGGGGGTTGTTTAGTTGCTGTTCTGCCCCTGTCCCGCGGCCCACTCCCTTTCCCCCCCTCCTGCCGCCCGGCCAGCCGACCGCTCCCCATGGTGCCCCTGTGCTGCCGGGTCTGCTCTTCTTCGGTCCCCTTACCCGTTTCCGGGGTGCCTCCTCCCCCATTCCAGTCATTGTCCCTGGGGCGGCCTGTCCTGACTGCTGCTGCTGCTACTGCTGTCCCTCCACCTCCTCCATGTGCAGCATGACCACCTCCTCCTCCGCCTGCCTTGCTCTGTCACCCACTGCTTTCCTCTCCCTTCCGCCTCGCTCCATCCTGCCACATTTCCGTGCCGCTGTGTGCCCTTTAAACCTCCTTCCGCGGCCTGTATTGTAGCTGGTTGCCTGGCAGCGACGTTGCATGCTTTGTCCCCAGCTGGGAATCATATTCTTTGATTCCGGCCGGTGGTTGCCGTTCAGACGTTACTTTTTTTTGTTTCCCGTCGAGAATCTCTTTGACCATGCTTTCGGCGATGATCTGAGCGGGAGGTCCGGAAGTGTGGTTAATATTGACTCCAGGTGGGTATTGACTGTGGTGAACATCTGGCGCCCGCGTAACAGACGTTCAGGGCGCTTTGGCCATGCCACAGGATTGACCTTGGTTCACTGTGTTTCACTGTGATCTCGTATCGTCTGAAAATATCCATACTTCTTTGGCGTTAAACTTATGGAACTTTTGCGTGCATTTTCTATGCAGTTTCAAATAAATTTGTACTAATTGTCTTTATAGGAGGTTTTGCCTGAGCTGGCTTTGTTTATTATATTTAATCTAGTGAACAGAAATTTAAAGGGAGACATGCTAGCACTCTTCAGATATCACAGAGAAGATGGCAAGGAATCGTTCTTTGTTACAGAGGGCAGGACAGTAAATAATGGGCTCAAATTACAGGAAGGCAGATTTCAGTTAAATATCAGGAAAACTTTCAAACAGTCAGAGCTCCATGGCAATGGAACAAGTTACCTAAGGAGGTTGTAGACTAGCCATCAATGCATGTCTTCAAAAAGACACTGAACGGCCATCTGAACGGTCAGGGATGTTATAGCTGTAGTCAACCTGCATCCAAGCAAGAAGTTGGACTAGATACCTCTTGGGCTCCCAGTGGATACTGGCCCTTTAACAGAGCAGCTCTGAGCCTCAGGAGTGCACCTGGGTTGGGTGTGGCCAAGACAGCCTGGATATGAAAAGCTCCTGGCTGGCTGAGTTTGGCAGATGGGGAACTGTCTAGAGCAAGCAGAGCCGTGAGTAGATGAAAGCTGTTGGAGAAACAGGGCCGTTGTGCTGTCGGTGTTCACTGGAGTAGTAGAATGGAGAAGTAGGCTCTGTTGAGCCAGGAGGGCTGGACTGAGCAGGGAACCCTGAATGAATCATGTGATGTGATGCTACTGAACTATAAACAGGTATATATGTAGTAGAGGCACGTAACACCATAAATAAATGGACACTGACGCTAATTCCCAGGGTGGACCTGGCTACTTGGGGGTCTGATCCTGAAGGGAATTACCTGGGTCAGGGTCCATGCTGTTACACTCCCTTCCAAAACATTTAAAAAGGCAAAATTTAAAAGGCTCCATCCACCACCTTCTGGGAAAACACTCAGCTTAGGAAATAGTACCCCTGGGTCATTTATATAAAAATAAATATTATAATAATAATAATAATAACTTTATTATGTGTAGCCACATGGCCATTACATATTACAATCAGACATGATGAGCCAATACACCATCAGAGGCCGACAAAGGAATAAAATACATCATGATACAGGATCTCTACCATATCACATATCTACAAACAAACACACCTCCTATAACATCTTATGCCTCCAGGGCGACCCGATTACAATTTGGACCGAATGGCATCACATCTGATGGCAAAAATAGCCACCCGCTTGGACCTTTCATGAACCTGGTCCCCCAACAGAAAAATTAGTTGCTTGGTTTCGGACCAATCTGTTCCCATACCTATATCATCCCACAGCCTCACACGCAATTGGGCATACAGGGGGCACTTCAGCAAATAATGATTAAGGCTCTCCACCTCCTTTCCACAAGGGCATATCCGCTCCTCATATGGGATCCCCATGAAAAAATAAATATTATTATTATTATGACTTCACTGCCCTCTGCAAGGCTGAGGGAGCTCTGCTGCTTCCTTGCAGGACAGCTGCTTAGTGGAGGATCAAGAGCACTCCCTCCCTTGCTTGTAATGTATGCTCGCAGCTTGCGGTGTGCAGGGTAGGGAAGAAATGATAAAATAATAATAATAATAATAATAATTAATAATAATCTTTATTTCTCTATAGCACCCCCCTGCTATGGCACTCAGAGCACTTTACAAACAATGAATAAACACAACTTTTAATTCTCACAACAACCCTGTGAGGTAGGTTAGGCTAAGAGAACATTGTGACTGGCCCAAGGTCAGCCAGTAAGTTTCTGGCTAGGTTCCACCCTCCACCCCCACCTCTGGGTCCAAGTCCTGCACACTTAGTCATTACACTACATTGGCTCTCATGAATGATTATGCCATTCCTCATTATTCACATATTTGGGTGCACTACTGAATGTCTGAACAAACTTCAAACTTAGGTCTGTGATATGCATTCCCTTTATTCTGGTCATTTCTTTCATTTGGGCCACTTTGGTGTGTCAGTGTGGGATAGATGATAATACCATTAGGTGCATTTACAGCTGGTTAAAGAACCATACTCAGAGTGCTCATAAATGGCTCCTAATTAATGTGGAGGGAGGTGTCTAGTGGAGTGTCTCAGGGCTCTGTCCTGGGCCCAATACTGTTCAACATCTTTATTAATGACTTGGATGAGGGAGTAGAAGGAATGCTTATTAAATTTGCAGATTACACAAAACTGGGAGGGATAGCTAACACCTTAGAAGACAGAAATAAAATTCAAAATGATCTTGATAAGTTGGAAAACTGGATTGAAACTAACAAAATGAAATTCAACAGAGATAAATGTAAAGTTCTGCATTTAGGTAAGAAAAATCAAATGCACAAATGCAAGATGTGGGATACCTGGCTTGGCAGCAATACATGTGAAAAGGATTTGGGGATTGTTGTTGATCACAAACTTAACATGAGTCAGCAGTGTGATGCAACCGCAAAAAAGGCTAATGCAGTTTTAGGCTGCATTAGCAGAAGCATAGTTTCCAAGTCACGTGGAGTAATAGTTCCATTCTGGGCTGGGCAGGCCTCATCAGGAGTACTGTGTCCCGTTCTGGGCACCACACTTTAAGAAGGATATCAAAAAATTGGAATGGGTTCAGAGGAGGGCGACAAAGATGGCCCGGTGGCTGGAAACCAAGTCCTATGAGGAAAAGTTGAAGGAGCTGGGCATATTTAGCCTTGAGAAGAAAAGACTAAGGAGATACATGATAGCGGTCTTCCACTACTGAAGGGCTGTGACAGAGAGTGTGTCCGATTCACCACAGTGGTCCCGTTCCGATGTGCAGTTGGGGCTCTTCATGCAGAATCCATTCAAAGCTTACTACCTGGTTGCCCACCACATGTCCATGCTGGGGTACCATCGGAGCATGCTTCATTGGCCGCACTTCATTCACCTGGTGGGCCACCCGCCCCCTGGCCCTTGGTGGCCCCCTCCAGCTGGCTGTGAGTCCCTCTGTGCCTTCTGGGCCCTGGTTACCAGCCGCACTGTGAGCTTCTGCCTCCGCCCTGGTGCCCTGGACCGCTGCATGTTCCCTCCTTGATGTCCTGGCCGTGCTGCTGTGCTGCCTGCTTCCCGGGGTACCGCTGCCCCTGCCTGTGGCTCTGGGCCCCCTTTGGGCCCCCCCTGCCTGCCCTGCAACTGGTGCTCCCCTCCGTGGCTGCCATCACTGGTGTTTGTGTCCAGCTCTCCGAATAGCCCCCCTGCTCCCCTGAGTGCTACTGACCATTCTCGGACGCCTGCGCTCCCTCCTGTGCCCCTACCCCCCCTGTGGGTGCCTGTGTGACCTCAGCGTTCTGGGGCCCCCTGACTGCACCTCCCAGCTTCCGAGGAGGAGGGGGGGTTGGGCCATTGGACCGGCTGCATGGCCCCATCTCTCCTGCCTGCCCTCCATGGTACCCTCGCCGGTGCTCGGGGTGCGTGTGTGCCTCCTGGACCATTCCTGCACCGCTGCCTGGTCTGTGTGGCCTCCCGCAGTGCCTGTGCCCTGACCTTCCAGCTTTTCCCCATTCCGGGACTGCCTGTGTTGCTGGGGGGTCGCGCTTGTGGACTGTGCTGTTGTTGGGGTTCTGCCTGCCATTGCCTGTGTCCTGCCCTGCCTTGCCCCTGGGCCGTTTCTCCCCCTCCTCCTACCCCCCCTGTGTCCGTTGTGCCGTGTGTTGTCTGTCCCGCTNCTGTGCCCTGACCTTCCAGCTTTTCCCCATTCCGGGACTGCCTGTGTTGCTGGGGGGTCGCGCTTGTGCCGTGTGTTGTCTGTCCCGCTTTGTTCCCCCCCCCTTCTCTTCCCTTCCCGTTTGGGTGTATGTGCGCCCGGGCGTGTGTTTGTACTGTGTGTTCCACTGTGCCCTTGTTGTCTCTGTGCCTGTTGTGTGGGTACCTCGGTGGCTCTTCTCCCTCTCCCTCTCCCTCCTCCCTTCCCATTTCCCTTATGTGGGCATTCCCTTTTGTCCCTTCTGGCTTCGTTTGCCCTCAGCCGGCCATGTCTGTGTCCCGCCCCTCCCCAGTGCCTTCTGGGTGTTTTGACCACGGCCGGGAATCGGCGTCACGTCTGTTGCGCCGCCCCAGACCGTGGTCTGGCGGCCCGATTTCCCGCTGTGGTTCCGCTACCATCATGTCTATTCAGGGCTTTTATTGACTGCAGGGGGTGGTTGATCGGTTCACCACTGCTGGGAATCCACTGTGGTGAATCGGAGCTGCGTAACTTCTGAAATCACCCTATATCAGCAGCAATTAAAAGAGCTCCGCCTGTAAATAATTCTTTTCATATACAAGGAGAAGTCCTCAGAAAAATCTTCCGAAAAGCTCCTGTTCTCTCAGTTCTTGAGGATATAATGCTAAACAAAATGCAAAACAGTACCAATAGAACAGAGAAATAAAATCTCTTAGAGAAACTAATATGTAACATGCTTTTTTTAAAAAAAATCCATGGGCAAAAAAACTGCAGAAAAAATATCTTACTCACCACGAAGGTTTAGAGCTCAGAAAACTTTTCTCTAAGAAAACTTGGAGAGAGACCTTTTAAACAAAGGGTGCTGGAAAAAACCCCTCAAAAACCAGACTAAATAAATGGTCATTAAAAATCAAATCGTTAAAACAAAATAATTCCATACATACCAAATGTCCCAGAGGCTCAAAAAAATATTGTAGGTTAATACTGCAATTGCTGATCCATGTTCACTTTGTGATCAGTTACAATCCTTTTCACATGTGTTGCTGTGTCCACCTACCCCTAAAGCTGGCACTGATCACAGCTAATATATACAGTGCTTTTTGAATTCACGAATCCTATTTGAGTATTCATTTCTTTTGACATGTGAATTATTTCTTCCCTTAAAATTCTTTCCTACGCCCTCTTCCTGTGTTTACCATTATGCACAGGCTATGCTTACCTTGCCCATGTTCATATTTATCATTTCATTCCTGGTTTCCCCTCATTGTATTTAAATGTTTGATAAGCCAGGGACTTTTTGCCTAACATCATCTAGTCCAATGACCCCTGCATTTCATATCTATCAACCTGTCTTGCTTTTGCTCAGTCTGTATTTCTGACTTCCTAGATAACTGAAGGGAAAGACCCAAAAGTTTGCATATTCTCACTAACAGAAGGTTGATCCAGTAAAAGATATCATCTGAATTATATTTGTCTTTTTTCCTTTTGCTAGTATTCAAATGTGGATTTGTGCCTTTGGAGAGTTTTGCCTTCAGCTTGAATTTGACTTTGGTTCGATTTTTTTTTAATTGACATAGATCAAAGCACATAATTTATCTGTTTTCTGAAATAATAATCAAGCTTCACAGATCGATGTTGCACACAAGTTAGAATCAAAATTGGCACATTTAAAGTTGTGAGATTTGTCGGATTCAAACTTTGATACAAATATACGTGAATCCACTCTAATGAGTAATGACTATTGTTCTTACTTGTCTTCTCTAACCTTCTGCTTACTTGCTTCTGCTGATACTAGCGCTGCTGATGCTTCTGAATTAGACCCGCCTGACCTGATTACTACAGTTACAAGCAATCTGCTGCATTCTGGGATTGTGGAACCTGTAAAGTGAGAGGCTTTTACTGACTTTTCTTTATGTTAAGTATTGACCCCCAACAAATCCACACCCACAACTTCCTGTTTACAGTGCAGATTCAGGTGGATTTACAAGACAATGGTGGAATCAAGCAGGGCAATAGCCCACTGAAGTCTGGATTCAGTTCATGCAGCCCCCATGCACATGTTCATTGTGTCCAGCCTAATAAACCAACAGCCCCTGCCTGTATTTCATGCATTTTTGTCAGCTTCCACCAGTGGCGCTAGTGAGCTCCCTCTCTCCGGCCACCTGTCATCTGAGAGGCATGCTATAGCCCGACCTCCCTGCCTGCCAGCTGAGATCTCCCTCTCTGCATTCGCCTTCCCTCCTTCAGCTGAGAAGTGTGCTAGAGATCTTCCTTCCTGCAGTCTCCCTCCGTGGTGGCCACCTCTCAGTTGAGAGGCGGGGAAGGAGACTGCAGGGAAGGAGATGTCTAGCGCACCTCTCAGCTGAGAGGAGGGGAGGGAGTTCTCAGTACGCCTCTCAGATGAGAGGTGGGGGTGGAGATTGCGGGGAGGGAGATCTCAGCTGAGAGGAAGTCGAGGGGGAGGGAGATTGCTACCACTCCTGCTTCTCAGCTGGTTGGACATGCTAGGCACAACTCTACGTGCTGGCAGACCTGGATGCTGTCAAGGCTGCAGGTGAACTTAATTGATGAGATGCAGACACGTGGGCACCCACTAGCCCTGATTGGCCCACACGATGGGCCCGTGATGTCCCTGGACTCCGCTGTGAGTGGCAGCTCTGCGGTGAGCACGTGGAGGCCACATGACAAGATGGGCACACAGGAATGCACCTGGTGAAAGCCAATGTGTGGGCTGTCATCGTCTTTGATTCCACCCTAAGTGTCAGTTTAAATTGTCTCAACTGAAAACTTGTTTGAAAACAGTCGTTTCTGTTCCTTCCATTTTTTACTTCTGAAAAGGCCTGTTTTGGCTTTTCAGTACTAAAGAAGTTTTGAATTTGGGGGGGGGGGGGGGATGTAACAGTGAATGAGTGTTTGGAAGTTTCTAGTGAGGGCACAATGAGAAATATACCCAGACACATACAGTCCATAAAACTAGAGTCTGTTTCCTCTCTAATTGGTAATAAATTTAAATGTTTAGTTATGCCTGGCTTGGGAGCTATCAACAACACATCTGTCTGGCTGTTTTTTTCTGCCTTCACAAGGACTGCAGCATTTATACCATCTGTAGCTTGCAGGGAAGGAGAGAGTGATTGTGTGTGCACATGGGAGAGAGGAATAGCAGTATGGGGAGGAGGAGAGAAAGAAGGGAGAGAAGCAGAGGGAGATGGGCATGAGGACAGGAAGAGAAGTCAAAGAAATTGGAAGGAATGGGAAGAGAAGGGAGGGAGAATGTAATGACATTACACAGACAGGGAGGGGGAATCAGAGAAGGAAACTAGCCATGTGCACCCCTTCAGTATGCAAGGGAAAAGTTACATCTGAGGAAATACGCTGGGTTCTCCTAACGTCAAAGAGCATTGAAGTTGATGGCGCTCCTGCGATTTGCAGTAGCTGAAGATTGGACACACGGAGATATTAAATGACCCCCATATCTCTCCGCTCTTGTATCCCACCAACTCCTGCCCTGGAGCTTCACTCCTCCTCTGCCCCCACCCTCACCTACTTGTGACCCCCTTGCTCCTCTAAATGTCTTTGCCCCTTCTCCCTTGCTGCCCCTCATGCCTGGAACACCCTGGATATGTTCGCTGTGCTCCTTTCCTCCCAACTTTCAAATCCCTTCTGAAAACCCACCTCTTCCATCAGGGCTTCATTAGCTTGTCATGAGTGAAACTGCATCCTTTCCCCCTCACTCAGAATCTAGCTTCCTGGAACTAAGTGGGGCACATGACCCTGCAACTTCTCAACCTCATGAATGTACTCTTGTCTCTCCTGATGTTTACCTCTCCCTCGTCTCCCCCTCCCTTGTCTCCTAGATTGTTAGCCCCTTAGGGGTAAGGACTGGTTCGTAACTATTGATTGTACAGTGCCAGTACATCGCTGGTGCTATATTAATAATAATAATAATTATTATTATTATTCATTAATGACTATCTTCCACTCACTCCTGGTTGCCACACAATACACTTACCGTGCCTTGAGAAGCCTTGCCCCTCTCCAGGCAGCCTTACCATGTGATGCAGTGCATCATGTGCCTGGCAGACACCAGATATTCCCCCCACTGCATGGCAGGGTGGGCAGTTGGCTGCTACGTGCTACATCCTTTGAAAAAGGCCAGGGATGCAGCATGTAGCAGATAAAACAAACTCGATTTTGCAATTCTCTCTTTTTTTCGGTGAGAATCTGGGTTCTCGTCTCGTTCTTGTAAATGAGAACAAGCCAAAAATTGCCTCGATTCTCACCAAGAAAAGTGAGAATCTCATCCTTCCCCGCATTTGCCAAAAAAGGAGGGATTTTTCAAAGCTTTTTTACTCAACTGGCTGCCTCTCTCCAAGTCCAGGACTGCTCCGGGACTGCTCGTCACCCTCCCCACTTCTCTGTGGGGGCAGGGAAGGAAGTGAGGAGGAAGCTTTACAGCGAACAAAAAATAAATTTTAAAAAAATCACTGTGCATGTGCAAAATGGCCACCAGGGTCATTTTGCAGGGGCGTGCGTGCTGGTAAATCCGGTATCCGATAATGCCGGTACTTGGCGTACCGGCATTATCTGATTCAACCCGGTAAATCCGGTCCCGTTACCGGATTCCGGGTACCGGATTTTTTTACATTGCAGCCATTTAAATGAATGGCTGCAATGTAAGTCCCACCAAAAAAGTTAAAAAAAAAAACCTCCCCGAGTCCAGGCTGCGCGGGTGGAAGGGGGGACACCCCCCACCCACCCTGCC
>QEPC01010142.1:1771143-1803263 GCA_003113815.1 Sphenodon punctatus
CGGACCGCCCGCTGCCGCCGCACCCGGAGCTCCGCAAGGTAAGCGCAAGCTATGCACTTTAGTAGGGGTGATCCCTGGGGGGTGGGGGGGTGTTAAACACACACCCCCCCAGGGATCGGGTCATACTTACCAGCGGCTGTGGGGACGCTGCGGCCGCTGGTGCTGGGGGGTGGGCTCGCCTCTCAGTCTGTTTTTAAACAAAAATCCAGGCTGGGCAGGGTGGGTGGGGGGTGTCCCCCCTTCCACCCGCGCAGCCTGGACTCGTGGAGGGTTGTGTTTTTTTTTAACTTGGGGGTTTAAGTTTTTACATTGCAGCCATTTTAAAATGACTGCAATGTAAAAAATCCGGTACCCGGAATCCGGTACCCCGGACCGGATTACCGGGTCAAATCCGATAATGCCGGTACGCCCGGTACCGGCATTATCGGATACCGGATTTTACCGGTTTCCCGCCCCTACTGTTTCCTCATATTAACAATGATCTGTCTAAAGAAAATCTTTCCATGCCTGACCTATTCCCTCCCTCTTAATTTTATGCCTCATTCTGCATCAGTTGTGGAGAGACCCATTAGAATGTGGTGTCTTCCTTTGGAGATTGCCAACCTCCAACGCACATTAGACTCTTATTTTGACATTGCCCTCTCTTCCTCTGAAGGCTGGATTCTCTTGGATACCAATCTTATTTTCCAGATTCTGTGCTTTTCTTGCTTGACCAGGGCTAAAGCTTCAAGTCCAAATGTATAAATCAAAGCAATTTCCTGGGATGAGGTTGACTTGTAAGAAAGTGCAACAATTGTTTGGCAGTCAGATTGGGTTCCTTGGCAACCAGGCTGGGAACTTTGTTGCATTAGATGGTTCTATGAAAAAGAGTGGTGTCTGCAATTATACAAGCCAGGGTAAGAGGGACGGGATGATCAATCATCATGTTTCAGGGCATAAAATGATCACCTGCTAGGGTTGTGAATGAAAATGAAATGCTCCCCCTGGGAGAGATTGGCAGGCTTTGGTTCATTACTGGGGGCAGGGGATGTTGATACCTTCTGCTACAGCATTTGGCATTGTTTCTATCAGGATGCCAGGCAAGATGGACGATTGGCCTGCTCCTGCATGAAAATTTCTGGGGAGAGACTGAGATCATTTTCACATGGACCGCAATGCCTCTGCAGCCTGTGGGGGATGGGTGGAGGAGGTGGTAGGTGGGCGGTGAGTGGGCAGACCATCCCACGGATGCCCACCCACCTCCACCCATCTCCACACATGGAGCATCCGCTATTGGTGCCCGTAGCTCTGTGCATGGAGGATCAGGGTGGAGGTGGGTGGAGTGTGGGAGCGCGCATGCACACCGCCCCACCCGCTGTGGCGATCCCACAGATGCCCCCCCCACCGCCCACCTGCGTGGGCAAGAGGGGGGGCATGTATTTGAAAAGGGTCTTTGATTCCTGAATGCCCTTGAAATGTTTTGTAGCTACAAGTGCTTTACATTTTTTTAACACCCAACATTTCTGACAAAAGAATAGGGTTTCATCCAGAACTCTAGGCAATATTCTAATTAAACGTTGACATCACCATAGATGGTTGGATTTGGAAAGTTTTTTTTATCTAAAGTTTGCAGGTTCATTTTTGTTTGTTGCCCCACAGGAACTGGAATTTTTGTAATTCCAATTTGTAACTTGGAATTAACCTCGAACTTGGAAGTTACAATTTGTAACTTGATTGGTTAATTTGAATCATGTGATCTGCGAAGTTAACACAACAAACAAAGAATGAACTCTGTGGTGGAAGAGGAGCTCCACATCTTCCACCTTCATGTGGTTTCTAATCTCCTGCTCCTTAGACTGTCTTTGCCCTTTCTCCCATGTTACCCCCTACATCCAGAACTGCCGCCCCGAGCACATACATCTACCCCCTCCCAACTGACCTTTAGATTCCTCATAAAAGCCTACCTCTTTTGTCAGGGTTTCCCTAGTGATGCACACCCTAGTTTACCTGTCTATGCTTCTATTTATACTGCTTGTTCCATCAGGACCCCCCTCCTCTCCTTGTAACTAAGCTAAGCACATGCACCTGAAACCTCTCCGCTTCATGAATGTATCACTGTCTCTTCCTATGTTCCCCTCTTCCTTGTGTCCCCTCCCCTGTCCATTCTAGATTGTACGCACAGTGGGGCAGGGACCTGTCTACAATCATGACTGTACAGTGCCAGGTACATTGCGGGCTCTATATTAATGCTGCTGCTGAGTAAATGAATTTTACACTTCTTGTAAGAGTTCAGATTCAAATTTGGATATTTGTAGAAGGCCATGAATACCTAAGTTGAATCTGGAACTGTAAGTATAACTATTCAATTATTATAACAAATTATTTTATTTTATTTATTTATTATTTATATTTATAAAAACATTTCTACACTGCCCCCTCTGCTCAATGGCAGCCCAGGGCAGTGTACATTATATAATAATATTATAAAACAAGTATTCATGCATTTAAA
Organism: Sphenodon punctatus; assembly: GCA_003113815.1. NCBI lineage: Eukaryota > Metazoa > Chordata > Lepidosauria > Sphenodontia > Sphenodontidae > Sphenodon > Sphenodon punctatus. The sequence goes on from QEPC01010142.1 coordinate 1,773,632, forward strand.
ATTGCATTAAATATTCTCCCAAAAGAGGTCTGGGAAAACCTTAAAAACAACAAACCGCATAAAAAACCACTCCCACTAACCATACCCTTCACCAAATGCCTGGCAAAACAGCTGGGTCTTACAATTTCTATGCAAAGAAGGGAGGGATGGAGAGAGGCGAATCTCCACCAGGAGAAAGTTGCATAGCCACGGTGCAGCCACCAAAAACGCCCGCTCTGACGTAAACCCGGGGAACTTCCAAGCGAGCATCCCCGGCCGACCGCAAAGGCCGATCCAGGACACGAAGGGTGAGGCGGTCCCACAGGTAAGTGGGGTCCAGGCCATATGGGACTTTAAAGGTAATTACTGACACTTTGAATCAGACCCAGAAGACTATAGGCAGCCAGTGCAGAGATCAGAGCACTGGTGTTATGTGCTCCCAACAGCCCATCCCTGTAAGGAGATGGGCTGATGCATTCTGCACCAGCTGTAGTCTCCGGGTTGTCACCAAGGGTAGCCCCACGTAAGTGTGTTGCAGCAATCCAGTCGTGAGGTGATGATGCATGGATGATGGTGGCAAGATCGGAGCCCGAGATATATGGTCGAAGGCGTTGGACCAGTTGTAATTTACCAATGCACTCCTCACCACAGCTGCCACCTGATCATCCAGGCGGAGCTACAAATCGAGGAGAACTCCTAGGCTCCAAACCTGAGGAACCAAGGAGGGATGCAACCCATCAATGATGGGGGCCTCCACTCCCTCATCCTACACACCAACATCATCTCTGTCTTGTTGGGAGTCCGTTTCAGATTGCTCGTTCTCATCTGTTCCCCCACTGCAGCCAGGCACCGGGTAAACACCGACATTGCCAGGCTTGGGTCAGATGAAAATGAGAGATAGAGCTGGGTGTCATCAGCATACTGATGACACCGAACCTCAAATCCTCTCACAATCTCATCCAGTGGCTGCATATACACGTTGAAGAGGAGTGGGGACAAAATAGATTCCTGCAGGACTCCACATGTGAGGGCCTGGGGGGAAGATGTACAATGCCCCATTACCAGATGCTGAAATCTCCTGGCCAGGAACGAGTGGAACCATTCAAGAATAGTTCTGCCCACCCCAGCACGATCCTGCAGGTGAGTCACCAACATCTTGTGGTCAACCATGTCAAATGCTGCTAAAGGATCTAACAAAGATCCCGATTCAACTCTCGGCACAGATCATCGACCAAGGCCACAAGTGCAGTCTCCGTGCCATACCCCAGATGAAAGCCAGACTGCGAGGGATCAAGGAAGCTGCTGTGGTCCAGATGCCCCTGAAGCTGTTGGGCCACTGCCCACTCAATAAGCTTCCCTAAAAAGGGAAGGTTAGAGACTTGGTAATAACTGGCAAGGGCATCGATGTTAATTAGGGCTAGTTTTGTTCAAAACTTACTTTGGTGGTAAAATGTTGGGTTTGGCTTATTTTCTCCCCCTGATAAAATTACTTCACACATCCCTCCATCTCAGTTGGCCTTGAGAGGAACATAGGAAATATTGGTGATGGGGTTTCAGTTTAACATAATGGTGGGGCACCATGCCACTTCCTTTGGGGCTACACCATATGGAGAACTGCGGCCATGCCGCCATCAATTCGGAGATGTGAATCTTCATCTCCCCAGTGAGCTCCCATGCACTGCGCAGGCCAAGGTTATTCTCACCCAAGTGGATAACAAAGACGTCAGGTGGCCCAAAACGTGCCACCCTGCTAAACAGCGAAGGCTTCAGCTGTCCCCACCACATACCACTGTGCCCAAACCAATAAATCCAGGCCCGCAGTCCACAACCCAGCTGGGTGTCAAACTCCGAACTGGCAGCGTGGCATTCGGCCCAACGCACAATGCTGTGCCCACAGATCCACACAGTGAGCAGCTGTCCCGCGCCTGAGTGTGACAAAAACAAAACATAAAATTGTTACAGACAAGTCAGAGCTTACTGAAGGGGGCTGAACGGCCGCACGTAAGCCCGATAAGTGCCCAATGTCCATCTGCCTATAGCCTTAATCTGAGAGGCAGGTAGTCCGCCCACGACTGCCATGGATGCTGCCCCAATTCAGAAAGAGTGTGACCCATAGTCAGATGGCTGCAGCCCCAGCATCGCTAAACCTTTGCTAAAAATTGCTCGAAAATGGAATTTGGTTAGAAAGGACCCCACCAAATGCATGAAGAGGGGGCCCTGTAAGCACGGGCGCACATCCAAGTAAGCATCCAATGCTGCAACCAGGCACACCACCCTGACTGGGGATCGGTGCAGTGTCAATAGCTGACCCCATCCTTCCTGATCAGTCTTGGATCGCTGAATCGTGATGGCAATAGAGTCAGGCCTTTGGGCTACATCCCGGAACTCTAAGGCAGTGCCTGACCGATCACCTTGGGAAGAAGGTAGTGGTACCAGCTCACTGATCCGTAATGCTGCAAATAATGCTGTGGAAAAAACCACCCGGAAAAGCAACACCTCGTAAGAAGACGAATAGATCCGCGGCAGTGTGGCCATCAAGTGGTCCAGAGTATTAACAGGTAGTGGCAGACGGGCATCCCTTCTGATACCACATTCTTTGCCCCACCCCTTGACAGCCCTATAGAGCCCGAAACCTGCACATGGATCCGCCACCCCCTGCGCTTTGCAGAAAAAGGCAATAGCTGCTAGTCAACACTTTGTGGTGTGCGGTGCCAATCCACGGCAACTCAAGTGGTCTGCAAACCACGTGGCCGTGTGTGTGTGTGTGTGAGTGTGAAAGTATGGACCATTGTTCCTACAAACCGTGTGAGGACAGAACATTGCAGAATTCCCAGAAAGAGTTCTTGTATGAACGCCAGGTGGAGCTCAGCACTGCAGCCTTAATGCCCTTGTCTAATCTTTGCTCCCAAGCTCCCACAAGGCCTCCGGCATCACCTCTAGGTTGGTGTTAACGCCAGGCGCCAGGGAACGGAACCTTTCCATCAGAAAGCGAGAGAGGGAATCAGCAATATCATTATGAATGCCAGGCACGTGTTTGGCTGAAAAATACATGTTAAGGGAAAGGCACTTCAGGACAAACCAACGAACTAAGACCATGACTCTACTGAATTTACTAGACTGTTGGTTGACCACCTGTACTACTGCCTGGTTATCGGACCAAAAACATACATGTGTGTCCCAGAAGTGCTGCCCCCAATGCTCCAAAGCAACCAGCAATGGAAAGAGCTCCAGAAACGTTATGTCTCTGGTTAGCTCCGTGGAAGCCCATTGGGGCGGCCACCGCTGCGCGCACCAGCTGCTCTGAAAGAAAACCCCAAAACCTGTCCCCCCAGCAGCGTTGGATATCACCTGAAGATCTGCCTTGAGCAGACGCACCTCCCTCCACAGTGAAATCCCATTGTAGCTATTGAGGAACATTAGGGAGCACCTTATGATCTGGCTAAGGCCTTTGGATATCCGAATACAGTGGTGAGGGGCCATCACCCTGCCATGGCTCAGGCAAGTCAGGCACAGAATGCCTTGCCGGGGGCCACCACTCTTCAGGCAAAGTTTAAGTGGCCCAGCAAAGTTTGCATGGTCCTTAAAGTTACCTTCTTGGCGCCCACCGTGTTTCCAAAAACACCCTCAGAGACGACAGCTTGTCTAGAGGGAGACTTGACGTGTAAGACACTGTGTCAATCATTATATCCCAAAAGGAGAGCCGGGTCCACCGTACCCTCTGTCTTTTCCCCAGCCAACGGGACGCTGTAAACACTCTTGAGAGCCCGCCCGCCCCGAAAAGAGGTAATCATCCAAATAATGTGATATGGAAGCCAAGCCTGTCCTCTCTCTCACTGCCCACTCCACCATGGTACTGAAGCGCTCAAAGGCAGAGCAGGAAATGGCACAGCCCATGGGCATGGCCTTGTCATAGAAAAACTGACTACCAAAAGAGAAACCCAAGAGATCGAAATCCCTCGGGGAGACCAGCAGTAAGCGGAAAGTGGATTTTATGTCACACTTTCCCATGAACACCCCCTTCCCATATGCCCGCACGATCCTCATCGTGGCATCAAAAGATGTGTACTGCACCAAGCACAGCATGGGGTCAATCACATCATTGACAGAACTGCCCCTGGGGTATGACAAGTGATGTATCAAGTGGTACTCCCCCTTGGTCTTTTTTGGATTGATCCCCAACAGTGAACACCTCAAGGGCTGAAATGGAGGGGTTTGGAATGGCCCTGCCACCCTCCCTGCTGCTATTTCTTAACCAGTCTTTGTCCACACCACCTCTTCCATTCCCCGCACCGATTTCAAGTTGTTAGCTAACTGGCTGACCCTTGCACCCCTGTAAGGAATCTGAAAAGTCTCAGAAAAACCCTGCCATAAGTAATCAGCTGTTAGGGTAATACTGCAAAAGGGGCCCCAGCACCTCAAGCTTGATTGGCATAGGAGCCAAACCCCTGACCCCTGCCCACCTGCTGTGCCCCACCACCCCCGTGTCGGTCCTGCTTTGGGCCTCCATTTTCAAACCTCTGCTTCCCAGAATTAGAGCGCCCCCAGAAGCAGGAAGAGGCAGGGTGACCGCCTCCACAGTTAGCACAGGCATGGGTGTATTTACAACGGGCACAAGAACACCCCTTCCCATTGAACACCCAACATACCGGCTTCCCCAAAACTTGCTTCGATGGCCCTGGTAGTACCACCCCGCTCCCTGTCCTGATGCCCGCCACAGCGTGGTGTGGGGCCATAATTTGTGAGTGTGTGTTGTAATCTATAATATCCCAGCGTGTGTGGGGGTTGGATGCCACCCTACACCGAAACATTTCATTGTATACGAGCCAGGCCATTCCCCCAAAGTCTAAATAAGCCTTCTGAATGAGCGCCCAACATGGCATCCTGCGATGCATCAGCCATGGTTCGGGGGTTCAGCTCTGCTACTCCCCCCTCGCTCACTGGTTGCCTAGGGCCAGGGACATGCCCTCCTCACCCCCGTTTGGGAGGAGGAGGATCCCCAGCTGACTCGCCTGAGTGCTATACATGCATGGTCTCCATGGCAATGGCTATCATCCTGGTTACATCCTGCATGCTGTACCTAGGAGCGCTGTCCAGCTGCTCCTGGTTCCTCCTTGAAGCATGGGTGGCAGGAGCCCCTGACTGGGCTCACCCCCTCCCCCCATTAGAGGATGGGGCCCCTGTGACCTGTTGAGCCCTAGAACCCCTGTCACCATGGCTAGCCCTTGTCTGTGCCATGACCTGCACTTTCAGAAACACAGAAAGAAAAGATTAATTAACTCCAGCGCACCGGCAAGAGGATGACGTTAGCTTGCCATGCCTGTGGGGCAGAGACCTTGCGGTGCTCAATATGAGTTCCTTGAGGACTCATGCCCCCCCCATGATCCTTGAATCAATACTGAGCACCGTCGTGCTGACACAGGCAGCGGCACTCCCCATTGGTCTGTCATTCTCATCGTAACCAAGCCAAGTACGTGCACTTGAGACCTCGCATCTTCATGAATGTTAGACCCCTTGTCTCTCCCTCTGTTCCCCTTCCTAAGTCTCTCCCCCAGCTCCTGTCTCTCAGATTGTAAGCCCTAGGGGCAGGGACCGTGTCTATTTTATTACTTTGTAACATTCCAGGTACACTGCTGGCGCTATATAAATGTTTGTTAATAATAATAATAATAAGTCTGCCTGGCTCACCGCCCCCCTTTCGGGATTTTAATCCAAAATTGAGTGCTGCTGCACCCACGTGGACGCCCCCCCAAAGGAAGGCAATTGGAGAGGACACGTGGGCTCGCAACCCCCCCCCGGGTTTAAAATACAGGCAATCAGAGCGCCGCCACGCTGTCCTGGGCGGTGGTGCTCCACGGACCTCCCCCCGCGGGGTTTAAATTAAATTAAATTGTGTGCGCTGCCACGCTGACCCAGGCGGCGCGCTCCACATGGGCTTGCAAGCCCCCCAGGGTTTCAAGCACAGGCAATTGGAGCCCGCCGCAATGTCCCGGGGGGCGGCGCTCCCCCTGTTCCTCCTCCCAGGGTTTAAATTAAATTAAATTTAGGATTATCACCCCTCCAGGATTAACCTGGAGTCTCTGGATTATAACCCATTGCCTCTGAGTAAATCCCTGATTTGTTCTAGATTATCCAGGGGTGCCTACATAATCCAGAGAAATCAAGTCTTCAGGGGGGTAGGGTCATGTCAGAGAGGGGCAGCTTCAACACCCCCCCGCCTTTTGATATAGCCCTATGGAGCACTGTGATGTCACAATGCTCTGAAGGCATGGCCACATCAGAAAGGGGCATGGGAGTCTCTTTGCCCCACCCACTTCTGGTATAGGCCTGCCCTCATCAGGTCAAAACCTGAAGGAAGATGGTAGCCCTAATTCCAACACCTCTGTCTGTTCCCCATGAGAGAAGGACTGGGTAACCACACAGCTTTTGCACGGGGCACTGGTTATTCCTGGTTTCCTAGAGGTGCCAGCAACAGCAGCTGGCTATAAGCACTCTTCATCTAATTCAATGAAAATGAGATGTTTGAGTGAATGAAGATAATTTAATAATGAATAGCTCTAACCTATAGGAGAACCTCTCCATCGTTTTTTGACAGTCATTGTCTGCAAGTGCAATTTAATAAGGGAATTGCAGTTGTTTGCCTTGGGAACAAATGTTTTTTTTATAAGGAATAAGTTTCTCTTCCCCACCCCCACCCCACAAGTTGACACTTTCTCCAAATAAGCCCAAGTGGGTTGTCTTTTTAACAACAACAAGGGGAAAGATAACCATCTTTAGCAGCAGAGATGCGATTAAAAATAAAAGCTAGCTTGAGAAATGTTGTAGCTCATAACAACCTTGGAAGAACTTTGCGAGTGGAAGAAGATCTGTCTCGAGCCCAAATCCCAAAGCAAAGCTGCTGCAAAATTGCTAGAGTCTGGTAAGAAAAGCCCTATGGGTTTTAAAGTAGTATAATAATAGTGAGCATGCGTGTGTGTGTCACTGCCCTCTGCTGGATGGAAATGGAGCCTGTAGAGCATAGAGTGAAAATAAACAAGATAATAGCCCCACATTAGCCCCCACCAGGTGCGTGTTTGCCTGCCCATCTACTAAGCGTTCGCCAGATGTTTAGCCCGCGCCCATCATGCAGCCCCCACTCGCCACTCATGGTGTTGTTGAGTCATCACAGGCCCACCGTGTGGGTTCAAAGGGGTTGCTTGTCAATGATCCCTTTTAAACACTAGGCTGTAGGTGGGGTTGAGGCCTAGCCACTAGTATAACCTGGGATCTCCCCTGTGAGAGCCCCTTCCCCAGGTGGAGTGAGACACAGGCAGAGTGAGCAGACAGTTTCGCTACTGTGAGAGTTTGGCTACAGGGAGAGGAGGCTCGGACTCTGGGCTGTAATAAAGCCAAGGACACCACACCCTTGGGAAGCTAATTACATGAGAAGGAGAAGAAGGGGTGTCCCTGACCTAAATAACTCTAAGTTTAAGCCTAATTAAGGAGGAAGTAAACAGGGAGATTCAGGTAGACGTCTAGCAGCAGGGTGGGGGTTATCCAGTGTTTTGCACCCAGTGTAACATGCATGATTATCTTGCTCTTGTATGTGTGCAGTCAGTGCAAAGAGCTCCTAGCTCTCAGAGAAAGAGTGCAGTTCCTGGAGGTTAGAGTGGCTAAGCTTGAGGAGCTGAGACAGACTGAGATATTTATAGAGACGACCTTTAGGGACATAGTAGAGCAGTCCCACCTCTGCTCTTGCAGCCCTTGCACTGTGTTGGAAGATGAAGGTATTGGAGAAAGAGGGTATCCGTCAGGTCCAGGGCTTGAACCCCTGCCCTTTGGGACGTGGGAGGGGCGCTTTAGGGACCTGCGCCACCTTGTGGACCTGATAATGCCCCCCAGAATGGGGACTTTAATTACCTGTAGGGCTGCATGCCAAAGGGCGGTGCACACAAGGGCGTGCCTTGTGCATGCAGCCTTTGGCGTAGGCTGGTCTTAGGGCAGAGGATTTTGGACTGTGCCTCTGAAGAGCTTGACCGAAGGGCAAGGCACTGAAGTTATATAAATAATCTGAAAAATAAATATAACCCGCAAAGGAAGGCTAAGATTTTGGGTCTGGGGGATTTTGTGCGGCTGCTACAGTCCCGTGAGGAGTAAGGCAAATTTTCAGCTTTAGGGGTCAAGTGCTGCTACCATATGCCCCGAGAAGGGCAAGTCAAGTCTCTGGGTATTAGGGGTCAAGTGTTGCCACCTTATGCCCTATGAAGGGTAAGGTGAGTCTTTGGGTTTCAGGGGTTAAGTGCTGCCACCATACGCCCTGAAAAGGGCAAGGGGAGTCTTAGGGTATCAGGGGCCAAGTGTTGCTGCCTTACACCCTGTGAAGGATAAGGTGAGTCTTTGGATTCCAGGGGTTAAGTGTCATCGCCACACGCTCTGTGAAGGGCGAGTCAAGTTTTTAGGTAGTAGGGGATAAGTGTTTTTTTTTATTTTATGATTTTTAGGGGGATTTGATTTATTCATTCTCTCACTTTGCAAAATAAGAAGAGGGTTTGTCAACCGCCGGTGTCCCCAAAGTTTATTTATTTCATTATATTTATATGCCGCCCCCACATGCCTACAGCATCTCAGGGCAGCTTCCAGCATAATATAAAACAATTGTTAAACATAAAAAATCTACACTATCATAATTAAAACAATTTTAAAACACCCCCACAAAAATTAACCCCCCCTCCCCTCTGAAGGCCTGGGCGAACAGCCAAGTCTTACAGATACGTCAAAAGGCCAACAGGCCCGGGGCCAGGCGAGCCTCCTTCGGGAGGGAGTTCCACAACCGCGGCCCGGCCACTGAGAACGTCCTCTCCATTGTGGCCCCCCGTCTTACACGGGGGACCTCCAGAAAGGCGCCCCCGGTGGACCGAAGGGATCGCTCTGAGGCACGGAGGGCGAGGCGGTCACTGAGATATGAGGGACCCAGACCATGCAGGGCTTTGTAAATCAATATTAACACCTTGAATCTGGCTCAGTACGCTATAGGCAGCCAGTGCAGAGTGCGGAGCACCGGTGTTATGTGCTCACACCGCCCCGTCCCCGTCAGGAGACGGACCGCCACATTCTGCACTAGCTGCAGCCTCCAAACCAGAAACAAGGGAAGCCCCACGTAGAGCATGTTGCAGTAGTCTAGCCTTGAGGTGATGAAAGCATGGATGAGAGTGGCCAGATCGGGCCCGGAGAGATAAGGTTGAAGCCCCCATACCAGATATAGCTGGTGGCTTTAGCCACTGCCTCCACCTGCCGATCCAGACGGAGGCCCGAATCCAAAACCACCCCCAGACTCTGAACCTGAAGAGCAACAGGTGGGCGAACCCCCGCTATCGGGGGCCACCACCTCCCCCGCCCTTTCCACCACCATCACCTCCATCTTATCGGGATTGAGCTTCTGTCTGCTCTGCCGCATCCAATCCGCCACAGCCTCCAGACATTGGGAGATTAACGAGACAGCAGGACCTGGGTCAGTTGAAAACGAGAGATACAGCTGAGTATCATCAGCATATTGGTGACATCGCACCCTGAACCCTCTCATGATCTCCCCCCGGGGCTGCATATACACATTGAACAACAGTGGAGACAGAATGGAACCCTGCAGAACGCCGCAGGTCAAGGCCCAGGGGCTAGATGTTTCAGCCCCCAGCACCACCCGCTGGCTTCTACCCGAGAGGAATGAGCGGAACCATCCAAGGACAGTCCTGTCCAGACCTCCCAAGTCTCGCAGTCCTCTCAACAGCAGCCCATGGTCCATGGTATCAAAAGCGGCCGAGAGATCTAGCAGGATCACAAAGGTCGAACATCCTGCGTCCATCTCCCGGCGGAGATCATCCACCAAGGCCACCAACACTGTCTCAGTACCATAGCCGGGGCGGAACCCAGATTGAAAAGGGTCAAGGAAACCGATGCTGTCCAAATGCGCCTGGAGCTGCAGTGCCACTGCCCATTCAATAACCTTCCCTAAAAAGGGAAGATTAGAGACGGGTTGGTAGCTGGCAAGTGCGTCCACATCCAAAGATGGCTTATTCAGCAGGGGGCGCACCACAGCCTCCTTGAGACTGGGTGACAATCTCCCCTGCCGAAGGGATGCGCTCACTACCCTCGCCAGCACCGTCCCCAAGGTCTCCCTGGAGGCTTTCACCAACCAGGACGGGCATGGATCTAGTTCACAACTAGTGGCTCTGACAGACCCCAGGACATTCACCGCATCAGTTGGCGTCACTTCCTGAAACTCATCCCAGAAAGATCGACCAGACAGTGCCTCCATAACCTCGTGCCCCTCGCTTACTGCTTCCAATCCGGTGTCAAAGTTACTCTGGATCTGAGCGATCTTGTCTGCAAAGTAGGTGGCAAACTCCTCATAGCGGGCCTGGGACTCCCAGTTAAAGTTAAAGTAAAGTTAAAGACTCCCAGTCTGAAACAACTTACGCTCCAAGATGTTGGGATCAAAGAATATTCCCAAAAAGGGCCTCAAGTGATACAGATCCCTACTAGTAACCGGTTTTCTGCATTGGAGGAAGGACACAGTCCATTAGTTGAATCTCCTCTACTGGCAGCTGTTGGGCCATCTTTAGGGAAACATATGGAAAGTCACAACCTTCCACCTGATGTTACCAAATTGTTTGGGGATCAATGTGTCTTGGTGAACAGATTTGTTGAAGTACTATTCAAGGGAATTTCCGATATTAAGGGCGTGGAGGGGTTCCAGACGATATTGCAGGAAGTTGCAAAGGAGCACCACAATAATCGACCCCCGAAGTCCATTCAGGTCAGGCCTTAAACCTCCGGCTCTGGCCAAGCCTTCCCCAGGCAAGAGGCTCCCTCCTGGGCACAGCCTCTCCCACTTGCCTGGGTCCCTCTGGTTCTCCAGCCTTCAGCACCCTGAATAGCGTAGAGCAGGCAGGCTTGTTCAGGGAGATGTTGCTCCTTGGGCTCCCTGGCAGAGACTGCCTTCCGCTCTGCCTTGCTCTCCTTATGTACAGGCAGAGTGGGCGTGGCCAGACTCTCATTAGCCTTAAAGGGCAAGTGTCCTGCCCACTCTGTACCAGGGTCTCTCAGCCTGTTTCCTCACTGGCTGATCCCCAGCTATGCGGCTGGCTCTGCCACATCCTTGGGTGTGTTCAACCCTCCGGCTGTCCCATTCAACCCCCTTCTTAAAGGGGCAGCAGCCCCACAGGACCGCTTTCTGCTACAGATGGAATTCCCCAAGCCTTTACCTAGTCCTATGATTCCATTCTGTGCCTCAGAAGTGAAGGGGAGAGAGCAATATAAGATCAATCATATAGTTACCTCAACACCTTCGCAGTCTCCTTGTCTGGAAAATTTTAATTCAACTCAAGGTCTGCCTGGTGGTGATGCTGAAGCTTCACCTTTTTGTTTTAATTTGGCCTCGGAGGATTTCAAAGCCCATAAGCATTGGGTTACCTCCTTTCAGTCTTTACCAGTTACAGACCAAAGCCAGATATTATCTAGGCTACAAGTTCTCCAGAATAAACTCCAACAGGCTGATCCAGCCTCAGAAATATACTATGATATGGCTCAGGCAGAGGTTCAGGAATTAACCATGGGGGAAGTAGGGTCTTTACAGTTGGGTGGAGATAAGTCTCCACCCCAGTATGGGGCCAGAGGGATGATCCAGGTAACCAGTTTATTGAGGATGAGGAGATAAGATGATTCCACTCTTTTGGCCTAGGGGCTGGGAGAATTACTAGTCGGAAAATTACAATTTCCACAAGAGTGCACTCCGACTGGCGCACCCGTGCCTGTGCAGTTTCTCCCACCAAATGACTTAAGTCCCATAAGCCTCTACTTACCCTTACTTAATGGAATATAGCAGGATGGATGAAGCAGTAGATACAGACTTTATGAATTATCTCTGGTCTTTTGATCGTATTCTTCTACGAGAAACTTGGTTGGTGGGTAATTTGTTTGTGTCTGGATTTGAGGTTTATATTTCCCCTGCTGTTTCTTCTTCATCAAGGGGCAGACCCAGTGGGGGTCTTGCCCTTCTGTTATTTGAGACTCCAGGCTTCAGTTTGCTCTTTAAATTAGTGTCCACCTTATTTCTGTGTTTGGAGTTCTCCCTATTATGATGATACTATTTGGAAGAAATTGGAAGCCATGGTGACTGATTTATTGAAGTCATCTCCAAAGGAGGGTTTGCTAATAGCTGGGGACTTTAACGCCCGAATTCAGGGGTGCCAAGTGCAGAAAGGGAATGGTTTTCAGATGCCGATGTCCCTAATCTGTTGAATCCTGGTAAAGCCTCTCTAGATAAAGTTACCAACAGAGTGGGTCACCTGCTTAAGAGTTTTATAGATTCAGCAGGGCTATTGATACTTAATGGTGCCACACCAGGGGATCCCCTTGGGGAATTTACTTCTGTATCCAATTGTGGCAGGAGCATAATTGACTACATGTTAGTCATAGACTAAATGATCCCATATATTGCTGACTTTGCAGTTCAGCTTGCTCTAGATTCAGATCATTCCCTTCTGGTGCTTAAGACCATTGATCCCTGCTCTTCTGGTGGCCTCTGAGAGGAGGCCTTTCGATCTGTTGATATGCAGGACTTGCTGCAGGAACATATAATTAAGTGGTCTCCTCAGATAAATGATGATTTCCCCGATATTATTTCACCTCACACTCTTGAGGCTTTCCATCTAACCCCTTTTGTGGATTATGAAGCAACTTTGAAGGCCTATGAATGAGCTTCGACCTTTTCTGGTGGTTTCATCGGATAAAAAAACCAGGGGGCTAACTCAAAGTCATCTTGGTTTGATAGGGACTGTAGAAGTGCCAAGTGTAATTTGAAATGCTTGGCCCATGCTGTGATAAATGATAGTCAAATCAGTTAATATTAGGTTGTTTGCTCTCACCCTAGGAGAACTTATAAAATTCTGCTGAGGGAGAAAAAAGTCAACATCAGACTGTCTTATGGGCTGACTTGGAGGTTGAGGCTAGAGATGGGAATTTTGCTAGATTTTGGTCCTTAATTAAATCAGTTTGGGCCCTAGTAGCTCCTCACGAGATGGTCAATATGCCCCCTGCTACATGGGAAACATATTATGGAGGTATCTTTTCAGGTGTGGGTATCCATCCTTGTGAGATTGCACTACACCCTCATGTCTGTTTTCCCCATTGGGATCCAGTCACAACAGAGGAAATGGGCTTGTTTATCCATCAACGTACGCCTAAGGCGGCCCCTGGGATAGATTTTATCCTGGTGGAACTGTTAGTTCTAATGTGGAATGGTGGAGCACGGTCTTGGCTTCAGCATTTACTGCCGTTAATGAGACAGGCAGGATCCCCAGAGTGTGGTCCCAAAGTATTGTGTTTGTTATGGTAGGAGGGTACAGGGAAGGGAAGAACCCAGAGGGGATGGCGTCTGCTATGCCCAGGACTAGTGACACAGTACGGTATTCTGCTTACGCCCCACACGCTCGGACTATATGCTCTTGATATGGAACAACAACCCCTCAGGTTAACAGTTGGCCCTAGTGCCTTCAGAAGAAGGCAGGCCTTATCATCACAGGGGTGGAGACAACACGTCCAGAGCTCAGCCCCCACTCGTGCACTCTCTGACCCACACCACACACGCTCTCTGGGAGTGCAAGATGGGAGGAAAATGGGGTGTGTGTGTGTGCTCTCACTAGTGCGGGGAACCAGGGAAGACAAGAACCTGGGGGTGAGAAGGGATGGCAGCACTCACACGGTGGGAATACGATCCGGGGTTAACAGGGATGGAAGGAAGGGTGTGTGCTGCAAACACACACTTGTCACGCATTCACACACTCTACTGACCCACACTCACACCACTCACCATGCATCCACACTCCCATCGTTTCACTCAGTTCCTAGTGCTCTCATGCACTGCCCAACATCCACAATCCACACACTCCACACAATGATCTCAGTTGCCTGTATAGCTACTCCACTCGTTCCTCGCTAGGGGCCAGTCTCACAGCTGCGCTAATCACCGGCGCTGCTGTGATGGCTGCTCCCTTTTAAGATCCTGACTCCACCCCCTTAAGTGCCCGGATGCGTGCGAGCCTGAAAGCCCTGCCTCCTCGCTACGCTGTGCCACCAGGGATTCCCCTACGTGTGTGGCTTGACGCCGCTCTGTGTTGCTCCTCCCCCCGGGGTTTCCCGTCCTCCCATAGTGCAGCAGGGATAGCTTCCTGTGCTTCTGCCTACTGTGAAGCCGCAAAAAGCCCTGCCTCTGGCAGGACCTTATAATACCCCCCCAAGGCCTCTGCCCCCCCCCCTCGAGAAGGTCCCGGCTTAAAGGGGAAGCGAGCATGAAAGAAGCGAACAGGGCGAGGGGCCGGTTCCCAGGAATGGTTGGAGACATCATAGTCCTTCCAGTCTACGAGATATTGCAGGGTACCATGGTGGTGGCGGGAATCGAGAATGGCCCGTACCTCATATTCTGGGTCCTGAGCAGCGTCTCCAACAGGACCGGGGGATTCAGAAGCAGGGAACAGGGGAGGCGAGTAAGGTTTCAGTAGGGAGACGTGAAACACTGGGTGGCAATGCACTTTGGGAGGGAGTTCAACTTGATAGGTGACAGGATTTAATTGATGCCGTACCGTACATGGTCCAAAATACCTGTCCACCAGCTTAGAGGTAGGGCGCTGTGAAGGGTAGTGGCAATGATCCATCCAAACAAGGTCACCAATGCCAAAAGAGGGAGCCGTCCGCTGATGACGATCTGCTGCGTGTTTATAATGGAGGCGTGCTTTCTGTAGCGTTGTTCAGGCCATCGCATGGTAAGCGTGAAGTTTCTTGATCATTGCCCCTGCAGCAGGAACATCCGTCGCAGGCACTTCAGGGAAAAGAAGTCGGGGGTGGATCCCGTAAGAAAACAAAAGAGGGAGAAAATCCAAGGGAAGCATTGGGGGCATTATTGTGTGCGAATTCAGCAAGAGCTAAAAAGTCTACCCAATCATCCTGCAGGTAATCAAGATAACATTGTAAATATTTCTCTAAAGATTGATTAGTACGCTCGGCCTGTCCATTGGCTTGTGGATGGTAGGCAGTGGTGGGTGCAAGGCGGACTCCCACCGCCTTAAATAAACTTCGCCAAAAACGGGCGATAAATTGCGATCCACGATCAGATACAGTGGTCTGAGGGAGGTCATGCAGTTTAACAACATGTTGCAAAAATAATAAGGCTGTTTGTTGCGCCGTAGGTAATCCTTTACAAGGGATAAAATGCGCAATTTTAAAAATTAAATTAAATTAAAATACGAAAATAGTAGCATAGTCTCGTGATGGAGGAAGTTCTACTATGAAGTCTATATTGACTCGTTACCAGGGCCCCGAGGGCAATGAGCTCAACTGTAACAGGCCCTGGGGTTTTTGACGGGAAACCTTGGTGCGGTTACATACCTGACACACTCTTGGAAATACGCTTGATTATCTCAGCGTATAGACGGCCACCAGAAACGTCATTTGAGTAACGCTAAGGTACGTCTCTATCCTGGGTGCTCCGCTAAGGGGGCATCATGGTGGGCTCATAATACTTCTTGTCGTGCGACCTGGGGAACAGTGATGATTCCTTTATGGCCCTTAAGCTCTGCATCTAGAGCTGTGAGAGGTTCTCCTATAATAGAGGAATCTTTATTTACCGAACTTCTGAAACGAGGGAAGAGTTATCCTTGTGGCTGCAAACATGGCCGGTGATAACACTGTGTCGCCTCGTAGGGCTGGAGTTCGAGGTGAAGCCCCCAAAAGCCCTGCCCCTGGCGGGACCTTATAGTGGTACCTATTTATAACAAAATTATACTCCGTTCCTCTTGCCACAGGCAACCTGGGGCAGCTAACAACATAAAAGATGAACACAATAAAATATCATAAAACATAATCAAACATCAATTAAAAATAATAAAAAACGCAACTCCCTTTCTCACCAACCCCCACCCCCTACCCACCCCTCACCCTTGCCAAATGCCTGACTGAACATCCAGATCTTACAACTTCTTCAAAAAGCTGGGAGGTCCAGGGCGAGACAGGCCCCCACCAGGAGACAGTTCCAAAGGCGCAGCGCGGCCACCAAGAACACCCTATTCTGTGTGGCCCCCCGGAAAACCTGGGGGACCTCCAGCGTGGCACCCCCGGCTGACCGCACGGACTGGTCTAGGACCTGGGGAGTGAGGCGATCTCGCAAGTAGACAAGGGCCAGAACGTGTAAGACTTTATTGATCAAAACCAACATTTTGAATCGAGCCTGGAAGACTATTGGCAACCAGTGCAGAGACCGGAACACTGGTGTAATGTGCTCCTGGCGGCCCAGTCCCACTAAGAGCTGGGCCACTGCATTCTGCACCAGCTGCAGCTTCCGAGCCGTCACCATAGGTAGCCCCATGTAGAGCGCATTACAGTAGTCTAGTCGAGAGGTGATAAAAGCATGGATGATCGTGGCCAGGTCAGGAACCAAAACCAATGACCGAAGCCGCCGCACCAGATGTAACTGGCGGAAGGCACTCCTCGCCACAGCCTCCATCTGGAGATCCAGGCAGAGCTGCATGTTGAGGAGCACCCTCAGGTTCCTGGAAAGTCAGTGGAGGACAGATCCCATCAACCATGGGAGCTGTCAGTTCCACCGACTTACCCACTACCATCACCTACGTCTTGTCAGGATTCAATCATAGTCGGTTAGCCCTCATCCAATCCCCACAGCTGCCAAACACCGGGTAAGCACTGAGACAGCCGGGCCTGGGTCTGTTGAAAATGAGAGATACAGTTGAGTGTCATCCACATGCTGATAACACCTCACCCCGAACCCTCTAATCACCTCGAGAACAGTCCCGCACACCCCCGCACTGTCCCACAGGCGTGTCACCAACATCTCATGGTCAATGGTATAAATGCTGCTGAAAGATCTAACAGGATCAATTGGGTCGATCGACCCCGATCCTTCTCGCGGTGGCGATCATCTACAAAGCCACAAGTGCGGTCTCAGTGCCATAACCTGGATGGAAGCCAGACTGAAAGGAATCAAGATAACCGATGCAGTCAAGCTGCTCCTAGAGCTGTTAGGCCACTACCCATTCAATAACCTTCCCTAAAAAGGGAAGGTTAAAGACAGGCCGATAGCTGGCAGGTGAGTCAACGTCAAGCAATGGTTTCTTGAGCAGAGGCCATGCCACCGCCTCCTTGAGGCAGCTCGACACTCTGCCCTCCCTTAATACAGTAGAGGGCCCCATTGTCTCCCGGCAGCTCTTAACTAGCCAGGACGGGCACGGATCTAATTCACAAGAGGTGGCCTGAACCACCCCCAGAACCTCCACCACATCAGCGGGTGTCATCAAATGAAATTGATCCCACAAAATTGGACATGATGGGGCTTCTACAACCTCTACCGTATTAAGTGCAGCATCGAAGTCGTGGTGAATATGAGCGATTTTATTCGCAAAACAATCCGCAAACATGTCACAGCGGGCAGATGATGACTCAACTCCAGGGTTGAAGGAGGTCAGACTGACCAACCCCCGCACAACCCGGAACAGCTCAGCTGGATGGGATTTTGCGGACGCTATGAGGGTAGCAAAGAACTCCCTCTTTGCTACTCGCATAGCCACTGCATAGGCTCATAAACTAGCTCTATGAGCATAGGCTCATAAACTAGCTCTATGCTGTCGGCTTCAGCACGAGAACGACGCCACCGTCGCTCCAACCATTGCCCAGCTTGCTTCAGCCTCCACAGCTCCTCGGAAAACTACAGAGGTCTGCAGAGCCTCCGCCTAGGTAACGGATGCCTGGGAGCTGTCCGATCGATAGCCTCCATCAGCAAGGTGTTCCATAGCTTAACGAGGTAATCGATGAGATGGTTGTCAAGGTCAGAGGGTAACTCTCCCAGAGCAACTAGAAACCGCAATGGGTCCAACAGCCTCCGCCCAATTAGTTTGCTGAGCGTGATAAGGCAAGCTTTATTTAAAATATTTGCTGGTCAGACTTCAGTATTGGGTGGAATCAAGGAATCTTATAGGGCTGGAGCAGGCAGGCTTTAAGAAAGGTGTCTCAACCCTATATTTGTACTGGAACAGTTGATATCTAGCTATGTTCAGCTCAAGGCTAAATCCAGACTGTATATCTGTTTTGTCGATCTTAAGATGGCCTTCGATTTTGTTAACAGGGAGAGATTATGGTTTAAGTTGAATCAGTACCAGATAGACCCCAGATTGCTTTTTATAATAATGTCCATGTATGCACATACAACACTTCAAGTAAGAACTAATAGACAGCGTAGGTTCTCAATCTATTGCTGTCACAAGAGGTGTTCGGCAGCAATCCTTATTAGCTCCACTACTTTTTAATTTTATTTAAATAATATGAATGAAGCCCTTACGGATCCCTCTTTTCACCCAGTGAAATTGTGGGACATCCTGTTATCTGTATTGTTGTATGCAGACAACACTGTCCATTCATCTTACACACAGATTGGCCTCCGGTGGCTGATATCTGCTTTTTGTTTATTTTGTAAAGAAGAGAGGTTACAAATTATTATACCAAAACGAAGGTTTTGGTTGTGGTTAAAGTTCCAGTGCAGCATCAGTGGTTTATGGAATCCCATTATATATTGAACAAGTCAGCTCATACAAATATTTGGGGATCACATTCTCTTATTATTATTATTTATTATTATTAATAGACATTTATATAGCACCAGTCGCATGACCT
This sequence comes from Sphenodon punctatus, assembly GCA_003113815.1. Taxonomy (NCBI): domain Eukaryota; kingdom Metazoa; phylum Chordata; class Lepidosauria; order Sphenodontia; family Sphenodontidae; genus Sphenodon; species Sphenodon punctatus. The sequence goes on from QEPC01010142.1 coordinate 1,792,313, forward strand.
GGTGCTGTACAGAACACAGAACTAGACGCGGTCCCTGCCTGTGGCTTACAATCTAAAAGACAAAAGGGGGGGAGACAGGGAGAGGGGACAGTGGGAGAGACATGGGAGAAGACAAACAAACATTCAAGCGGATACGAAATCTCAGGTTCGTATGCTTGGCTTGGTTACAAAGAGGTTGGTAGCAGCAGTCATCAGAGGAGGGCAGACAGTAAGAGTAAGGGGAAAGACTAGCAGGCATTGGGAAAGGCAGCAAGGAAAAGGTGGGTCTTGAGGAGGGATTTGAAGGAGCGGAGGGAGGAGGCAAGGCAGATGTGGGCAGGGAGGGAGTTCCAGGTATGGGGGGCAGCGAGGGAGAAGGGTCGAAGGCGGTTAGGTGAGCAGGAGAAACGAGGGAGAGCGAGGGAGGGGACATGGGCCATAACAGGGGCTACGTGCCAAGGGATCTCTAGTTTGTATTGGTCCAAGGGAGGGAAGTTATTTAGGCCTGCTCTAAAAATATTCAAAGACAAAGTATTGCCCCAGTTTTTGTATGGAGCTCCGATATGGAGCCCTTCATTGCTATATGATCTCGAATTGGAACAAAACAGATTTTTGCACTCCATTCTACGTGTGCCTAAAGGCAAGCCTTCTTAGAGCTGAGATGGGTGTTAGTATAATAGCCTCTTTGGCTAAGCAAGCCATCTTGAAATTTTTGGCTTCATTTAAATTTGTTACAGGCTCTCTATCCCAGGTGGCAATGTACTCAGCTTCTGGTCACTGGAGAAACAAGGTCAAAGAGATCTTACATTCGCTGGGATTTTCCATAGCTTACATTCTTACTATGCCTTATTCAAAGGCTTGGGTTGAGATCAAAACAAGAATTAAGGACCAAGAGCTCTAAATACTGAGGGAATACAATGCTAATCAAAAGGTGACTAAGACCTATAGAGAGTTTTTGATCCCTTCCCGTGGGGCGTCTTACCTGTCAGATCAGCTACAGTGGAACTTAACAACAGCTTTCATGCTGATAAGGTTCAATTTATTCCCGCCAGCAGTTACGGAAGGTAGATTGAACAGGACTCCTTATAATGAGAGGATATGTCAATATTGTAAACAAAATTGCTAACAGGGAAGTAATCAAAACATTAGCCCATATAATGTTCGATTGCCAGTTGCATTTTAATTTGAGATCTTTGTTTATTGAGTCTTTTGTTGCTCAAAGGTGGTCTTGTGCCCAACAGAAAGTGATGGTGGCCCTTGTGATGGACCAGGAACCTAAAGTTATGCTTACTGTCTCAAAGTTTTTCTCCCAGGTCCTGAAATTTAAGAAAATTGATTAGGTTAATTTGGACTTGGTGTATTCATAGTTGTGTTCTGTCTTGGTTTGTTGTTACACACTTTTATTATTTGAAATACTGGTTATAGGTTGTCTTTTGGATTATTTATTTTGAACTCGGTCTTGTGTTTTTTGTGAATGGCTTGTCAGCTAACAAATACATTATTTACTACTACTAATATGTTGGCCACAGTCCTGGAGTCAAGGTACTTGGAGAAGGGGACTAACTGAGGGAGTGAGTGAGGAAGGGAGACTACAAACTGCCTAGTCTGAGGCCCAGGGGGGGACCTAGGTACAAGCTGGGACTAGGGATGTACACCAGGGACATGTACTGCATTTGTAATTTTGTTACTATTTTATTGGGGTGGGGTGTTGATGTTGGTGCTAAATGTCGTCCTCCTTTTAGCAGTTTTTAAAAGGTTTTATATTGGATTTTATCTGTGTTTTTATATTGTAAGCCGCCTCGGGCTGCCTGATGGCAGGAGGGGTGGGGTATTAAATTGAAAGATAAATATATAAATTATCGTATAGCTTTGGATTTTGTAATTTTGTTATTATATACATTTGTTTTCGTTATTGAATTTTTTTCATCCCTTGGTTTCTATGGGAAATTGATTTCTAGCTGTAACATTTTCATGTTCTGTCCACTTTTCTTAAACGTTGATCTGATTGTACCCCTCATCCAGTGGACTATTCCTGCCACATTTCATAAAGATTGGATAAAGGGTCACAATCTACAAGCACTTGCAGTTTTCTAGTTTATGCACACATTTTCAGCTCTAATGTCTTTGTTTTCCATACAATGTGGGTGAAATTTGAACACATTGTATCCATCCTGAAAGAGATCATTCCTGCCAACTTTCAGGAAGATTGGATAAAGGGTACTGATTTTATTAGTAATTTAATCATTTCATGGTTTGTACACACATTTCCAGATGTAGCTTCTTTGTTTTCCATCTGCTTTTGATTACCTTTGGACAGGGTGTTCCCCTCACTCAAGGGAGCATCCCTACAAAATTTCAGAAGAATTGGATAAAAGGTCCAAATTTTATAATCAATATCAGTTTCATGATTTTAACAGAATTTGTAAATTTCCTTAAATCGCTTGCAGATGTTGCTTCTGTTTAAACTATAGTGATTTTACTAGATGCAGACATATGCTTTTGGGGGCATTTGTACAGAGCGATTTGTACAGAGAGCGAAGACGACAGGAGGAGGCGAACAGAGGAGGAGCAGGTGTCAGAGGCACTGGCACAGGCTTCAGTCATTGGCACTCCAAAATCTGTGGGGGCACACATGGGGGAGAGTAGGTGCAGAGTTCTGCTTTTTTTGAGCACTTGTAGTGAGGCTGAAGACTACAGCACAGTCAGTTGCGCACACACACAGCACTGAGCCAGCCTATGATCCACACAAGATCTAGCCATGGTGGGGGCTGTGCAGCTTGGCAGAAGCTTATATTTGCTCTCCAGTGCCCACCCCAAGCCTCCCTGATTGCAGTGATTGGGAACTGGCAAGCTGGAAGCCTGGGAAGCATCACTAGAGAATGGGTGATTTCAGACGTAACGGGGCCCGTTGGCCCCGTACCGAAATCACCCTATTCATTCCCCACTGGGGTCACCCCGTCACGCCGCAACAGACGTGCCGGGGGGATCCCGGCGGGGAATCTGGGAGGGGGCGGGGCTGCACGGCGCAACGTGCGGTTGCACGCCCCCACCCCCTCCACGCTTCCGCCGCCCGCCCTCCAGGGAGACGGGCGGGTGGCGGGGCCAATGAGGCCACCCCGTCGGGCCGGATTCGCCACGGCCCGAGGTCCCGCCGGTGATCCCGGGCCGTGGCGCCCGACCAAACGTGATGCCGGGGTTCACCCCGGTATGGGATTGCATTCGACACGCGGCGGCCTCCGGTCCCCCCGCTTCGGCTGCTCACGTGTCGAATGCAATCCCCAGCCGTGGTAACATCTGGGGGGAAACATTCGTTTCCCCCAACAGACGTGACGCTATCACAGCCACCACGCGGAATTGAGCGTGGTTCACTGTGATATCGTCACGTCTGAAATCACCCAATGAGCCTATACCAGAGAATCTTTTATGTTTGTCACAGTGGTAAAAGATGGGTTCGTGATGCCAACTGGCCAACACAAATGTCAGTCATGTATCTCATTCTGTGCTGTGTCCACCCCCAGGTCCTCTGCTTGTTACTAAGAAGTTGGAAGCATCTGCTTAGGAAAGAGCCAATAAGCGATTCTCGTATGTCCTCCGTCACAGTGCTGCTGGGTGTGTTTAGGATACCAGTTGCTCAGCCTGGCAGGGCAGGCCCCAAGGTTTGTGAGACGTTGCGTGAAGTCTTGGCCCCACCTAATTATCCAAATGTGTACATTTAGATAAAGTTTACTCCCTCAGGACAGGAAGGATTCCCATTCTCCACCCCTCCAAGTAGCCATGGAGAAGCATGGCCTCCCCATGCTTCTCCCCACCCCCTAGCCCGGTTTTTCACCCCTTGGCTGCTTTACCTGGTGCTCAGCCGAGTGGCCATAAACAAACATGGCCTCACAATGCTTCCCCCCTTCCTAGCTGAGTGCCAACCACCACTCCTCAGGAGTAGTTCCAATACAGGGGAAGCTAAGTGGGCAGTGAGGCAAACACAGAGAGACTGACTGCGTCCTCTGCGCTACTGGGAGAGGTGGGTACGCTTAGCCAGCCTAGCCTCAAGGGCCTGTTGCGTCTTGCTGCCAGTGTCGCCTGTGCACACATGTGGGGTGACTGGTCTAGAGATGCTGCTATCAAACACACAAGACACCCAAAATGCAGCCAGCCTATTAAGCGCATTATGCCATGAAAAGAGACATGGGGGCACAACTGAACTGGTTATACATATAATTAATTCACGCTGCCCCCCACCCATAACCAGTTCATTTGTCCCCCAGGAGCAGCGTGAATTGATTATATGCAGGGCACAAAAGAACTGGTTATAGGGTGGGGGTTTAAAAACAGTATTCTTGTTAGCAATAACTTCATTAAGAAGAGTTAGTAAAATAGCAGCCATAATAATCTCAGAACCATATTTGCAGATTTTCCAAGACAGAATAGATATTGCTTTACATCCTAAATTCCTACCTAAGATAGTATAAGTAAGACAGTTGTGAGAATGTGGCCCATTTTACACGGGCCTCTCCCATCTGGGTGGGGGAGCCCCGTATGAATGACGCGATGCACGTGCCCACTGTGAGTGGGGTGTGGTGCGCACGCACGCCTAACACGCATCCCCACTCACCCCTCACTCGTTCCCATGCACGGAGCAACCGGGGGAAACTGCGGTTACTCCGTGGGTGCGGATCAGTGAGGGGTGAGTGGGGATGCGTGTGCGGCTGTGTGCACGCCCCGCCCATGCACCAGCGCGCCCATGGACTCCCCACCCGGCGGAGCCATGTAAAAACAGCCCATGTAGAGCCACTCGAAGAACAGAAGGTTGTTGCCTTGTAAACAAGGTTCTTCAAGATGGCTGTAAACATTCTTAGAACACCCACCCTTCCAGCCCCGAATGGAATTTTCTTTTATTCCTAGAAAGGGTTGGAAGGAACTGTCATTCTGAGGGGGCAAGTGCTTTTTATACTAGAGGAGCTTAAGACCATCACATAGTCTATTATTTGCATAGGGTGAGCACGCTCAACCCAGTTATCAGAACTTTGGGAGCCATCTTGAAGAACCTTCTTTACAAGGTAATAACCTTCTTATCACTCACATGGGGAGGAGGAGTATGTAAACAAACAGCTTTATCTCCCAGTTGGATTGGTGTCCCAGTTGCTGCTGCTGCAGCACTACTACCAGGCAGAGGCAGGTGAGGGATGGGGACCAGAGCCAGGGAGGGGAGGCAGAAGAACTTATTGGGGGAGAAGCTGGCTGCAGCCTGCCACCCAGCCAGGCACGCACGGGGCCCCAGCTGGCTGCGGGGCCATGTGCAGTCGCATGTGTGGCACATGCCTGGGGCCAGCCCTGCAGCCTGGATGTATCAATCATGTTTCTTGATTGCTGGGATGATTCCCTCTGCCTTTAAGACCCTTGCATACAAGGTACACAGAGTCCAAATTTTATCCATATTGGATGGACAACAAAGTTCCAATAGCTGTAAATGTGTGTGCAAACCACAAACTGCTTATAGAATTTGAATCTATTATCTAATCTTTCTGAAACTTGGTACAGATGATCCTTATATTAGGGGCATTCTATATCCAAACTGCATCCGAACTGGATTGCCAGAAAGGATGTTACAGCCATAAATGCATTAAAAGCCATAATTTGTATAAAATCTGGATCCTACATCCAATTTCTCCAAAATTTGGCAGAGATGTTTCCATGTATGACAGGTAAACTCTTGCCAAATTTTATTAGAATTGGGCACAAAGCAAAAACGTTACAGCCTAAGGTATGTGTCCCACAGTCAGAAAACAAAATAATTACAAATTCTGAAATGTTATTTCAGAATTATTAAATTTGTTTTTGTAATTATAATTACAGTAACAAAATGGCCAATTTTGTTATCATAATCATAATTATGAAAAAATGTACACCCCTGGCCAGGACCCAGAAAGACAGGTGTACCTGATGAACTGTGCATGCTGTTTGTATATATATACACTGGTGATGGCATGTTTTTAATATATTATATTAATTATTATTATTATTATTATTATTAACCTGCAATGGGCACCTATTGCCTGTTCCTGGGAGGTGAGCGGACTGACAAAAGAGTGGGGCGGTCCTGATCCTGCAAGGAGCTGCACTGGACACAAGGGCCATCTGCCACCGAAAGTGTTGGATTCATTAGGAACTGAAACACCTTTTGGGGAAGGGGGAGTCTATATTGATAGAATGGGCTCCACCTTAACCAAAATGGGACCTGGTTGTTGGTTCTAAAAATTAAAAAGGAGATAGAGCAGTTTTTAAACTAGAATCTGGGGACAAGCCAGCAGAAGAAGAGACGACAGAGGAGATAGGATAGAAGTTTATAAAATAATGAGAGATGTGGAATGAGTAAATAGCGAACAGTTATTTACCATCTCAAATAGTACTAGAACTAGGGGACACTCCATGAAACTAACTGGTAGCAAATTTAAAACAAAAGTATTTTTTTTCTCCACACAAAATTAACTTGTGGAATTTGTTGCCCTAACTTATCAAACCTCTCTACATATGGGAGCTGTTCCATACCTGTTATCATTTTTGTTGCCCTACCAAAGCTGCACACAATATTCAAGATGTGGTCACACCATAGATTTATATGGTTTGGTTCTGGGGGACTTCAACGTCCACGCCGATGCCGGCCTTGTTGGGGCGGAGCGGGAGTTCATGGCCGCCATGGCAACTATGAACTTGTCCCAGGAGGTGATCTGCCCGACCCACGTGGGGGGACATATCCTCGACCTGATCTTCGGCTCTGGCCTTGAGGCGGGGGGTCCGGTTGTGGGGGAGGTGACAGCGGTGCCCTTGTCGTGGACGGACCATTACCTCCTTCAGGCCGGTCTTTTAGCGCGCCCCCTCCAGAAGGGGAAGGGACCAGTTAGGATGGTCCGCCCTCGGAGGCTGATGGAACCCCAGCGGTTCCAGGAGGTCCTGAGGGAGCTTACCCTGGATGTGGACGGTCATTCTGTGGATGAGCTGGTCCGGCATTGGAACATCTTGCTGGAGGAGGCCATTGACAGGGTGGCTCCGAGGCGCCTTCTGCCTCGGTCTCGTCACCGCAGGACCCCTTGGTTTACTGAGGGGCTGCGGTGTATGAAGCGTGTGGGCAGGAGGCTAGAGCGACGCTGGCGTCGGACTCGGTCTGTCTCCGATCGTCTTCTCCATAGGGCCCATTTGCGGTCCTATGTGGAGGCTGTGAGGACGGCGAGGAAGGAATTCCTCGCCGTCCTCATAGCGTCTGCGAAGTCGCGTCCAGCGGAGCTGTTTCGGGTGGTGCGGGGGCTGGTGAGTCCGGCCTCCCTCCGCCTGGATGGGGACTTGTCCCGGGCCCGCTGTGAGGAGTTTGTCATCTACTTCGCAGACAAGATCGCTCGGATTCAGGCCGATTTCGACGCTGGGTTGATAGCAGTAGGGGAAGAGCGCGGGGGGGCGGAGGGTCCGTCTGGTCCATCTTTATGGGGTGAGTTTCAGGAAGTGACGCCAGCCGATGTGGTGGATGTCCTGGGGTCTGTGAGGGCCACGTGTTGTCAACTAGATCCATGCCCGTCCTGGTTAATAAAAGCTTCCGGGGAGACGTTGGGGACGGTGCTGGCGAGGGTGGTGAATGCGTCCCTTCGGCAGGGGAGGTTGTCGCCTTGCTTAAAAGAGGCTGTGGTGCGCCCCCTGCTGAAAAAACCATCGTTGGACGTAGACGCGCTCGCCAGCTACCGACCTGTCTCTAACCTTCCCTTTTTAGGGAAGGTTATTGAGCGGGCAGTGGCGCTCCAGCTCCAGGGTCATCTAGATAATATCGGGCTCCTTGACCCGTTTCAATCTGGGTTCCGCCCCGGCTATGGCACCGAGACGGCGTTGGTGGCCTTGGTGGACGACCTCCGCCGGGAGATGGATGCGGGATGTTCGACATTTCTCATCCTGCTCGATCTCTCGGCCGCTTTTGACACCGTGGACCATGGGCTGCTGTTGAGACGACTGCGTGACCGGGGGGGTCTGGACGGGACTGTTCTTGAATGGTTCCGTTCATTCCTCTCGGGGAGGAGCCAGCGGGTGGTGTTGGGGGAGGAAACATCGAGCCCCCGCGCCTTACCGTGTGGCGTTCCGCAGGGATCGATCTTGTCTCCATTATTATTTAACATCTATATGCAGCCCTTGGGGGAGGTCGTGAGAGGGTTCGGGGTGCGATGTCACCAGTATGCTGATGATACTCAGCTGTACCTCTCGTTTTCTACTGACCCAGACCCTGCTGTCTCGGTGCTATCCCAATGTTTGGAGGCCGTGGCGGATTGGATGCGGCGGAGCAGACTGAAGCTCAACCCAGATAAGACGGAGGTGATGGTGGTGGGGAGGGCGAAGGGGGTGGTGGCCCCCCTGGTTGGGGGGGTTTGCCCCCCTGTAGCTCAGCAGGTCCGGAGTCTGGGGGTCATATTGGACGCAGACCTGCGGCTGGAGCGGCAGGTGGAGGCAGTCGCTAAGGCTGCCTTCCGCCAGCTTTATCTGGTACGTAGGCTGCGTCCGTATGTCTCTGGCCCGGACCTGGCCTCCCTCATCCATGCCTTCGTCACCTCGCGGCTCGACTACTGCAACGCGCTCTACGTGGGGCTTCCCTTGTTCTTGGCCCGGAGGCTGCAGCTGGTGCAGAATGCGGCGGCTCGTCTTCTTACGGGGACGGGTCGCCGGGAGCACATTACACCGGTGCTCCGAGCTCTGCACTGGCTGCCGATAGTGTGCCGGGCCAAGTTCAAGGTCCTAGTAATGATCTATAAAGCCCGATATGGTCTCGGCCCCTCATACCTTAGGGACCTCCTCGCCCTTTGCACCCCAGAGCGGCTCCTGCGGTCTGCCGTGGGTGCCCTCCTGGAGGTCCCTCGTGTTAAACGGGGGGCCACGATGGAGAGGGCATTCTCGGTGGTAGGACCGCGGCTGTGGAACTCCCTTCCGGAGGAAGCTCGCCTGGCCCCAAGCCTTTTAACATTTTGGTGGAACTGTAAGACCTGGCTGTTTGCCCAGGCCTTTGGGAGGGAGGGTGGGGAGGGAGGATTTGAGTCCCCTACCCATTTGTTTTTGTCTAGCCCTGTTTTAATATTTAATATGTGATTGTTTTAGATGAATTTTATTGTATTTTATTGTTTTAATGTTGTAAGCCGCCCCGAGCTGCGTTGTAGGAGGGGCGGGGTATAAATTTGTAAAAATAAAAATAAATAAATATAGAGGGATTTTCAGTTTTATTTTCCATCCTTTTCTGAATAATTCCTAACATCCTGTTTGCTTTTTTGGCCACCACTGCCCATTGAGCTGAGGATTTCAACGTATTGTCTACAATGATTCCAAGATGCTTTTCCTGAGTGGCAACCCCTAATTTAGAACCCAGCATTGTGTACATATAGTTTGGATCATTTCAAACGGCTTTTCTTTCAATACGGGCCTGAAAGCACCTCGTTTAAAGCGGCCCGAGACAACACTGGTGCCAGCACAGATCCCTGGGGTGCTCCATGATGTTGAGAATGACTGATTCTCGGCTCAAGACTTGGCTCTGAACCTGTGCCTTCAGGGTCTGAGTGGAGGACTCTTGTCCCATCGTTCCTGGGCTGCTAGGGACTTACTTTCTTCCTGGCTTTGTCTACCCTCTCTCTCCCCCTTGTATGGTTTGTGACTGAGACCACCAGCTCTCTGATTAGCTCCCAGCCTTATTTGAGGCATGCTGGGGGCTACTGGAAGCTGGCAGAGCATCTGTTGCCTGTTGCTTTGGCTCACACTTTATCAGGAAGGTATTCTTTGCTCTGCTGTTTTTCAGGTTGTGCCTTTACTCTTGTGCTTAGCCAATCTACGTGTTCCCCCCTCATCTCCCTCCTTGCTCCTTTGTTTTTTTCCTCCTCAGCCTCCTGTCTTGCCATATCCTGCATTCCTATCGCTTAGCCTCATCCTTTGCTAGACCTGTGTCTAGCCAAGCGTTGTATTTTCCTCATTTTTCTCAGCCTCATGCCTTACTACGTCCAGGGCCAAACTTAGAACTTTTGTGTCCCTAGACACTTCCAAAGCCATGCCACCGCAGACTACGTCCCTCCTCAAGCTATGCCAGGCTTCCCCCTTGGGGGGAAAAAATAAAGAAAATTAAAAATAAAAGTAAACAGAAAACCATAAAATAATAAAATAAATTAATAATAATAATAATAATAAAATCCTACTGAACCAAAGCATGGGGGAGGCATCTTCATCTGCTGCCCAGAAACTTAGCCTGGCACTCCTGGCACCACCCCAGTCCCTGGCTGGCTGAGATGGGGGCTGGGCTGGAGGCGGGCAAGTAGGTAACCGAGTGGGTTGGGGGACAGGCTGGGGGCAGGCCAGCAAGCAGGTGGGGAATGGGACTGGGAGTGGGCTGGGGGTATGTTGGGGAGCGAGTGGACGGGGTGGGTGGACTAGGGTTGGAGCGGAGAAGTTAAGGCGGAAGCCTTAACACACAATTTCTAGGTTTGTTAAAGTTTGCTTGGTATGAATCTGCCTTAACTAAGGGTGTTTTCAGACGTTACGGGCGGCCGGTTCACCACAGTTAATTCCCGGTGGGGGTGAACAGAACAACCACCCCCTGGGGTGAATAAAAGCCCCGAACAGACGTGATGGTACCAGGACCACGGCCGGGAATTGGGCTGCCAGATCACGGCCCGGGGCAGTGCAACAGATGTGACGCTGAGTCCCAGTCGTGGTCAAAACACCCAGAAACCATTGGGCAGGGGCAGGACACAGACATGGCCGCCTGAGGGCAAACAAAGCCAAAAGGCACAAAAGGGAACTCCCACACAAGGGAAACGGGAAGGGAGGGGGGAAGAGGGAGAAGAGTCGCACAGGTACCACACACAGCAGGCACACAGGCAGCGGAGCCACAGCAGAACGCACAGCATGAGCACACGCCCAGGCACACACACACACACAAGGGGAAGGAAGGGAAGGGGGACATGGGCGCCCAGACAAC
>QEPC01010142.1:1827149-1842920 GCA_003113815.1 Sphenodon punctatus
TTTAAGTTTCATTTCAGTACAAAACTGAAACGAAACTTAAAGCAATCTAATAATCCTACTCAACGCCTGCTGTTCAGGAACAATGACTAGCTCAGAAGGTGTTGGGAAGGGGGGAGGCAGATAGTTTCATTTCTTGCAAGCCTCTCCACCGCTGGTGCCTGGAAGTCTGCTCCTCACTGACTAGTACTACCCCTCCCTGTCACGTTCGACCTTCCAGTGAACCTTTTTTTGCCGCACGAACTCACCCGAACGCGATCCGAACTGACCGAACTGTTTGGCCATTTTGCCGTTCAGTTCTGTTTGGTATGCTCGGGTTCGTGTTCGAGTTCGGTCGTTCGAACAGGCCGAGTTAGGGCCGAATACCGAACTTGCGAACCATGTTCGCCCATCCCTAGTCACGGTGACCGCTGATTGCGGTGAGGATTTCTGATCATGTGGGAACTCATGCGGGTACAGGCAACTGGGTTGCGGCTGGCCTGGTGGGCATTTGGGGGGACAGCCTGAGAGAGGGGCACCTTGATTCCTGTGACATCCCCATTTTCTACCTCTCCTCATGCCCGATTTTGTGCCCTGCTAGCTCTAGAACATTACAATCACTATTGCCAGGATGGTATCAAACAAGGGCATAATCATTATCTTAATAAATGATAGAGAGAGAATCTGTCTGGCCATCCACATCCGCCTACCCCTCTCTATTGCATATAAATATCCCCCAGAAAGCTAAGTAAAGCTACCGTAATCCTTTCTAAAGCTCGACTGCCTCTCAGTGAGAGCACTGTATGAAAGGATATGTTTATTAAAGCAAGTCTACCAAGGTTCTGCACCTCATTCAGCCAGATGAGGTAGTACTGAAATGCTGTGTCTTGATCATTACAGCACACTGGGCTTGAGGCAGATTTCAAGAGAGGAATTTTGCTTGCACCTGTTTTTGGTGAGTTGAAACTCTGCTCTGGGTAAGGGATGGATTATAAATATCGACATGGAACCTGCCGATGCAGAGAGATGCTGATGGGGAAAGAAAAAACTTTCACTCTAAGTTAATTTGGCCAGGAAGAATTTTCAACATTTATCTTTAAATTACCTATCACAGGATCAGGTTCACCCAGTGTCATATTTGAAGGATTAGGTTCTGAATTTTGCAGGATTGGAGACAAAGAGCCAACAAATTCAAGTGGAAAGCCAAGGCTGGAGGTTGATGTCCAAGCCATTGTAAAACTAAGGAGCCCATCCATAGGAATCAGGGCAAGATTCAGGGAAACCATACCCCAACAAAGGGTATGGGTTGGCACGCAGGAACAAGCGGGGTTGGTGGAGAGATAGTTGGGCTGAAAAACCAGCTGGGACAGGAAGCAGGCTGAGCAGGCAGGCTGGGCTGGAGCTTCACTGAAGCAGACTGGCTGCAATTGTCCTCATAACGAATTGCTCAGACAAAGGTGGTGTGGCAGAAACAGGAAATACAGGAGGAGGGTCAATGAGCAACAACTTCTTACTCACCTAACCACTGGCATAGCTACTGGGGCACAGAGGGCCCACTGGGGCCTGAAGCATGCACCCTTCCCAGCCCCATGTGACCTGGGGGCATGGCTGCTCCCCACATTCCCTCCCCCCCAAGCTGGCACCCCTTTGCCTCCACCCTTTCCCCATCTCCTGACCCCAACCCATCTAATCCCCACCTGCTACCCCATCTCCCCCTGCCAACCCTCCTTCACCCCAGCCCTGCTCATATGCTAGCTCCCACCTCATCTTCCTCCAAACCCTCCCACCTAACCCCACCTGCACCCCATCTCCCTCTAACAAACCCTCCTTCACCCAGTCCTTCCCAGGAGGCTAACCCCACCTGCAGCCCGAGCCCTCCCAGTGAACCCTGCTTCACCCCAGCCGCACTGACTTGCTCATCTGCAAACCTCACACCCCATCTTCCCTCCACCCACCCAACCCTCCTGAACCCCCCACTCCCTCCCACCTGCAAGCCCCACTCCATCTTTCTGAGCCCCTCCCATCTAAATCCCCCCTCCAAATCCCCCACCTGTTCCCATCCACTTGCACTGTAGCCTCTTCCACTTGCACCCCCACTCCAACTCCCCCAGCCCCTCCCACCCAGCTGCACCTAAGATTGCCACCTTTTATAATTTGAACCCTGAGACTCCCATTTTGGCCTATGGGAGTCTCAGGGTCAAATTGCAGAAGGAGGCAACCCTACTTGCACCCCTAGATCCTCCCACCTGTACCCTTCACTCCAACTCCCCTACCCCTCCCACCCACCTGTGCCCTCACTCAAGCTCCCCCGACTCTTCCCACACACTTGCACCCCTATCCCCTTCCACCCCTAAACCAACTCTCCCAGCCCCTCTCACATACCTGCACCACACACTCCAACTTCCACCAGCCTGTAACATTCTTGTACCCCCCCAGTTTCTCACGAGTAACCACCCTTCCCAAACAAGTCCTCCTGTGCCCTCCCAGCCCCTCTTCTGCATTTGCACTTCACTGATAAGCCAAGGGGATGTACAACGAGGTCACTTAGAGACACCCTCCCCCATTTATTTCTGCCCCCAGCCTCCCTGGCTGGAAAGCTACATACATCCCGCTCCTCACTTTTACTAGGATTTGTCTTTGCAGCAGCCTGACTGGGGTGGGAGGCAGTGAGAGAAGGTGATGGATGGAGTCAGGACCGTGAGGATTCCAAACAGTGGGTTCAGTACAGCCAGAAACAAGGTAGGGGCTGGTACTAAAAGTCCCACCCAGCAAGTTAACACCAGGTCAGGAATGTCAAATTATTCTGTACACTGTGCTTTGTTTCTGATTATTAGTTTATTTTACTTCTCAGGACACCCTTGGGGGGGAGGGGGGCATAGTTGTGGGCTGAACCTGCGCCTACCCCTACCTTGCTATGCCCCTGCACCTAACCTTTTCAGGCTGTAGCAGGGTCAGGCTGGATTACACTCTGAGATGTAGTTTCCTGGTTTGGCCTTGGGTTGTGTTGGCTCAGTCTCCTTAAGGGCCTGGATTCTAGACCTCCAGTGCTTCCCAACTGTGTCTACATATACAGATTACCATCCAATAGAGCTGGAGGGTTAGAAGGTTCCTGACTGGATCCATCTAGTTCCTCACCTGTCCTTAAACTGGACCAGCTATACCTTAAAGTCATTCCCAAACATTTTGCCTATGACCCCATTTTGAATCTTAAATATAAGCCTGTGATCCCAAAGAGCAATAAAGATCATAAATCTGTCAACCATTAACTCAAACACCATCGTCAGAGGATATTGTGAAGGCCAACGGCATAACTGGGTTCAAAAAGGTAATGGATATGTTCACAGAAGATATAGCCACTGATGAACCTTAGCCAAGCAGGTCGGAGTTGCCAACTCTTTGAGTTCACCTGGAGACTCCAGGTTTTGACTCAGAATCTCCAGGGAAAGCCCCAATTTCAGCCAGGGGTATCTGTGGCTAACCCAGAGTAATACCCCATACTTGTGTGTTGTGACAACATGGTGTTCCATAGGGGCAGGGCCACATCAGAAAGGGGGTAGAACACAGGAACTTCAGAAAGTTATTTCAGAAAGAGGGCATGACAGTACCTTTGCCACACCTCCTCTGATGTGGTCCTGCCCCCTCTGGGTTTCCTTCCGGAGCAAGATGGTGAGTTGGCTTCTCATAGCTTACATGAAAGCCAGTTCTTTGTATCTGTTTTGTCCATGTTTGCAGGAATGTTGTTCCGCACCATGATTAATAGCTTGGTAATTCAGCCAGACTTTGTGTTTGTTGCAAAATCAAACCCAGCAGCTGACACACTTTCTATTTAATAGCTAGTTCTTTAACTATCCTTTCAGTACTGGGGCAAGCAACCATTTATCATAGATCTCTGTAAAAGTATGCATAAGGAAACGCAACGCTGACTTAGCTTTGGTTGGATTAGCAAGCTTGCTTCAATCAATGCCAGGTAGCTCTCCTCAAGCAAACAGCAATTTTAAAGTTAGTGAAATTTTACTAGATGTTTATTTTATGGGGCAAGTGAACCCTGTATTCCCTCCAGTCCCTTGGAACCTGAACAGTAATTACTCATCCTATCAGCGTCTGCTTAAACTTTATCAAGATCAGCCTGCTTGCTTGTTAAAACTTGCAAGTCTCAAATTGATTGCTTCCTGGAGTTATAATTTGACCTAGCCAAGCTAATCAAACCCCTGCACACAATTCTTACTGCGACACTAGTTTTATACTGGAGTAACTTCAGTTACTTTGTTAGAGTTACCCAGAGAGGAGAATCAAGACAGATATTCTGCAATTGTCCCAAGAAACTTTTTATTTACAAGTAAATATCAGTTCTGAAGCTACAGAGTTGTTGCGGGAGCAGACCTTAAGGTACGTGTGCGCAGAATCTTGTCCTTTGCTTCCTTTAGAGGTTCAGTTTCTCTAGTCTCTGCCAGAGAACACAAAGTCCTCTTCCTCTTGGGAATTTGCAGGTCCAGGGACCTTCAGTGGTCTTGTCACAGTCCAGAGGCCCTGGTTGTAAGTCTTTAGAGACTTAGCTCCTTACAGCACTCTGGAACCTCTGGCTTGGACTGAGCTCAATCCACTTTAACAGGAAACTTCAAACTAGGCTTGCCACCTTTTGCAATTTGACCTGCAATTTACCCTTTTGTCCATTTCAGGCTACAGCCAAACTTCTAAGTTTTCCTTTCTGGATCTCTGAGACTCCCATTTTGGCCTATGGGAGTGGGTCAAATTGCAAAAGGTGACAACCCTGCTTTGACCTCTTGAGTATTGCTCCTCTTTGCCTGGAGAGATTGCAGGACAATATGGGATCCGGCTTACGTCTCAGGCTCCTCAGACCATAACGCAGGGCCCAACAGAGAGATGGATTTTGACAGGCTCCATCCCCTTCCCAGGGTTCCAGCATATCATGTACCCCTTAAACTGAGGTCAGTGGCTGTGGCTTTCCTCCAGCCACCTTCAGAGTGATAGCTGTTGTAAAGAGTGTTCCTGAGTACCTGCAGGGTCATACTTAAGAAGGGTCATACTTAAGAAGGGTCAAAGTCAGTCCCTGCAAGGATGCAACCCTGTGGAGAGGGCTGGAGATTGGCCAATGACAATCCCTTTAAGATACCTGGGACCCAGATAGCAACGTGGTTAACATGCTGGGAGACAGCACTGAACCCAGGTGAAAGCTGTTGGGCTAAGGGGAGCAGATGACTGGAAGTGCGCTGGTCTCCTGACAGGAAACCCTGTGATAAAAGATCAGAAAAGCTCATGCTGGGCAAGACCCCCAGGGAGAAAGTTGTAAGCAGCTGGAGCCATGGCCTAAGGTGGAAGTTCTATGTCAACAGGGCTGGCTGTTGTCTGGAAGAGATAATGGTCACCGGGCCCCACTTCACTGTGGGATAAGTGTCAGAATCAGTGCTCCAAAAGATTGCCACTCAGGGGGGTCAGGTTCAATCACAGTTTAATTACATCCCAGGCCAGGCACCAAGCCTCGGGCCACCTGTAGTCCATACCACCGAGCCTAGCCCAACACAGTCCCTGGCTGGCTCTCCCACAACTCACATCCAAGCACTTTTCAGGCCCTCAGGTCTAGATCCATTTCCTTCCCAGCATCCAGGTCAGCCAACCCCTCCAGGAGAGATGTTCTCCTTACTAGTCAGGAACAGACTACCCCTTCTTCCTGGGCTGGCCTCCTTTTATACTCCAGGCCACACCCCCACGTTAGCCACTTCCTGTGGTGGCCACTTTAACTCAGTCTAATTATATGGCAGGCATCATCTTGTGGCATCACTCTGGCACAGACCTCCCCCTTTGGAGGAGACATTCTTACTTCAGGTAGGACTGGCTTACCAAGTCTTTTTACACAATCCCACACCTAATTCACAATAATCACATTCCCACTATAAAGCTTTCCTTCAAGCTAGTACACAGTCAAACAATATTAATCAGGGGTCTATCCCCCCAAATTGGGCTTTAGCATCCCCTGGCCTCCACGTCACCCCTTTTACCCAGGCTTGTTTCACCGGGTATTACTTTGTTAAAGCTACCTGCAGCTCAATCTTTTCATTGACTCCTGCAGGGGAGGTAATCCTTCACCCTGCTTACACTCTTTCAGTTGGGAGGCTGGCCCACCCTTGCCATCTGGACACTCCCCCCCCTGGAACCCTCATGACCTTGGCAGGCCAGTACACTATGAATATGACACCACTATTATCATCCCCTTCCCAGGGGTTACATTGCCTTTCATTATAATTATCTTTTCCTTCCAGGGAAGTAATTCTCCACCTGGTGCACAATTGATAATACATTATTTGAGAGCCTGCCGGCCTTCCCTGACAGACTTTACACATTCAACCCATTCAGTCCATTATTCGATAGCCTTCAGGCCTCCCCTACCAGGTCACATCCAGACATTTACAGTGTATACCTATAGCTTGCAAGCTTCCTCTGCCAAGCTGCATAGGATTCACTTTAATTCCCATGTTTAACCTTTTAACAGAACTTCCTTCAGTTCAGATGACCTACGAGCTTTCCTGTATTAGAACTTCCTTCAGCTCCTTAAGTCATTATGGTTTCCTTTAACCCTTATTTTTCTACTAGAGCTTCCTCCAGCTCCTGTACAATTAACCAACAAACCACTTGCTGGGGTAAGAGGCAGGCCCACCCAGTCCTTCCATACTGGGATCCTTTGAATAGAATTCTTCCAGTCTTTGCAATCCTAGTAACTTCAACTGAATTACCAACATAACATTTTCCCAGGGCTTCATTTGCACTATTAGGTTTTCTTCAACCTTGAAAAAGGTTTTCGTAAACCATGCCATGTCTGGCCATGGTTCCCCTTCCCTTTCAGAAGAGGTGGTCTCGTTTCTAACTCTTCTTGGTCCATTTCAGGCTACAGCCAAACATCTCTGTTTTTCTTTCTGGATCCCCTCAGCCACTGCCAATTAGTTTCAGGCTTTTCCAATTAACTTCTTGCTAACAGAACCCCAGTTACTACAATTAGCTACCTTCAGCATTTACAGCTAGCAACCTTTGGCCCTGCAGCCTATACTTTCTATTTCTTAGGACTTTAACTGCACCATTCTCCATGCCTTTATCATCACGTCCTTAAATTCTTCCTCCGTCATGTCTTCAGCTGTTTACACTGCTACCTGGTAACCATCCTCAGGCGTAGAGTTACCAGTTTCTGTTTCCTGGTCTTTAGCACCCTTCAACTGCTCCCTGTTTTCTGTTACAATTTTACCTCATGTGGTAGGATCTTCTCTACCATTAAGCCTTCTCTTTCTTCCTCACTGCCTGACTCTTCAAGTTCTTCTATTATAGCATTAAGCCTTGTTATCTCTGTGGCATGTTGCTTTCTTTTCTCTATATTCCACTCGCACTTCTCTTAACTTTTTTATCTTCTCTTTTAGAGCTTCATTCTTTTACTATCCCTTCTAGGGAGCTCATCATTAGTGCCATCATTTTACTTAAGGCATCTAATTGCTCCTTAACCAGATAAGTCTGGGTTTCTCTCTCTACTTTTTCCTGGCCTGGGAAATCCTTAGTTCTACCTTGTATTATCTTTATCCATTTCTCCAAGGCTTCCAATGTCAAGCCTGTCTGGGTCATTTTATTATCTTTTTTCCTTTCTCTCTGTCGCTCTCTCTTTTCTTTGGGGCTTTTCCCTATCTGGGCAGTCTCACTTCAGCTGTCCCTCTTTGTTACAGGGCCAGCAGATCCTTCTAACTACAGGCTCTTGCATTGCCTTTCCCCAGCCTATTCCTTCACAGCTGGCCAAACTACAGTCTTTTGGGTTTTTCTTTTAGGGCGTTCCTTTTGCAGGTGTCCTTGGCTATTGCAAGTTCAGCACCTTCCTCCATATCCCACAGTGGGGCAATACCTCCGTTCATGCCCCTCTTGCTCACATGCATAACACAGTCTCCTTCTCTGGTAACACCCTTCAGTTAGAGAGGGGCACCATCTGTATAACTGTCCCCAACAACAACTGTCCACAACAACAACAACATTGATTAACACCTGTGCTGATAAGCTACCAAGAGAAGTGTTAGATGATCATTTATATTTATTGGGGTGGATTATGTTTTACTTGAAATGCCCTCCTTTTATTATGTGAACACCCTGTTGAATGATTAGGTTTATAGAGATGTTTATTTTCCTATTTTTTTAAGTTTTGCTTTGTGTACGGTTGTTTGCATGCTTTTAACATTTTTGTTTTGGCAACAGCAAAAGCTATGCCCAAATAAACTATTATATATAAAAAAACATTGTCTCAGGGCACCTGTTCTTTCACGCTGTCTGTCTGCACCAAGATGTCCTCCAAGTTCCTGAGGCATGTTGCTCACACTGTCTACTGCTCTTCTGTTGCAGCTCTGGCTCTACAAAGCTCCACAGGCTCATAGGTTGCCACCATCTTGGCTGTACGCCTCTAGCAACCATTTTAACTCTTATCTCCTGTTGGGGTCCACATCACACCTTTAGGTTGGGGGAAACCTCCAGGCTCCAGCCCTGCTCAAGCCACTGTCCTTGGGCAAGTTTCTCTGTACTCCTCACTGCTCTGCTTCTAACTGCTCTTCTGGGCACAAGCCTCCACAACACTCCCTGCTCAGGATCTTACCGTCTTGGGGAAAATCACTGGCTTGGTGGCCAACAAGGCGTGCCCATATTCTCCACCATTTGTCACATGGCCCCACTTCACTGTGGGGTAAGTGTTGTCAGGATTCATGCCCCCAAAGGTTGCCACTTGGGGGTCAGACTCAATCACAATTTATTTACATCCCAGGCCAGGCACCAAGCCTCTAGCCACTCATAATCCATGCAGCAGAGCCTAGCCCAACACAGTCCCTAGCTGGCTCTCCCACAACTCACATCCAGGCACTCTTCAGGCCATCAGGTCCAGACCTCTTTCCTTCCCAGCATCCAAGTCAACCAGCCTCTCCAGAAGAGATGTTCTTACTAGTCAGGAGCAGACTACCCCTTCATCCTGGGTTGGGCTCTTTTTATACTCCAGGCCACGCTCCCAACTTAGCCACTTCCTATGGCAGCCATTTTAACTCAGTCTAATTATATGGCAGGCACCATCTTGTGGCATCACTCTGTCACAATAATGTTGGGCACTGGAAAAGGGAATGCACCAGGGAGTTAAGAATTATGTCTCACCTGCAGGGCCAGGCAGGAAGTTCAGAGCCAAGGGAAAAGATCACTTCAGGAAAGGAGCTTATATGAAATGGGCTATTGACCCATATATGGCTTGGTACTATGCATGTTGCATTACTAAATAACCACTTGGGTAACAAGCATGTGAGCAGAGTGCTTGATTTGGGCCCTGGAGACTGAAAACAACCCCCCCCCCCAACTTCTAGTGTCTCTAGTCCTGTAGTACTCAGGGTCTGTTTTCCTAGGGGTTTTTTTGGTCTGGCAAATAACCTCTGCCTTAGCCAGAAAACGCAGGTCCTTCTTTCACTCAAACCCCTGGCAGCTCAGTGCTTCCTCTCTCAGCTTCTGGTTGCTGCATTTCTCAGGCTTCTGTCTGCCACCTCCTCTGAGTAGTTTCTTCCTCCCACATCCAGCTGTTGCCAGCCCTCCTGTGTGTCTGGCTCAGTTTATATAGGTAGGCCTGTTGAGAGAAGTTTTAGGGGCCCAGTACATCCTGGTAGCTGAGCCCCCTCCCCACCACTTCCCACTCCCCTATCTTCATCACCCAGGGGCTGGCCAAACCAATTTCTGGAGAGCCCATACTTAATTTAGAGAGAAGCTAACTTGTAGTTTTTATCCCCCCACCGCATCTCCAAGGCTGGGGGCCTGGTACCATCATACCTCCACCTCTCCTCTCTTGTCAGGCCTGTATTTAGGTTACCTAGACATGACTTCCCCTTTTGTTACTGCATCAACTAAAGTCTGGGTCTAGGCAAGGTAGCTTCCTGCCTATGGCTCCCTCAAAGGGGTTGTACCATTCAGGTACTTCAGAAGCCTTTCTGTTAAAATAAGTGTCTAGAAAGTGTTGGGGAAGAGACAGTCACTTTGTGATGGGATTGGGACCTCTCTGCCCCAAATCTAGGCTAGCTGTGACTCAGTTTCCCCATGTACAGTTCCTAATGGATCAGCTCTCCCCAGAACTGGTCCAGCCCAAAAGGGGTTAACTCTCTTAGTCACCTTTGCCTCAGAATTTACCAAAGCACAGAAAATACTTCATCAGGTTTATCTGAATATGTTGACTCAGAATCACCCCAAACTGTGTCACCTTCACTTAAGCACACCAGCTGAATTAAAATAAGTTTATTATAAGAAACAAGATTAATATATAGTGCAATATTGTGCTCAGAGTGCAGTAAATTTTAAAAACATACTAAATAACACAATTCTACCTTACTGTGAATTCTAAAATTAGTCTTAACCTATGCAGCTGTATGCTTACAAGTTCAATTCAGTCTTTAAATATTTTCTCTCTCTCTCAGCCTTAATGGAAAAAGCTGGGTCCAGTGTCTTGCTTCTTCATCAAAAGATCTCTCTCTCTCATGTCCTAAGCAAGCCTTTTAACTCTGTTAGTCTGCTTGGTTTTAGGTGTTAATTAACTTGATTATTGGTTCTTTAGCCATTGTATCCTGTCCTTTAAAGTTTATTTAATGCAATTTGCCTGGCTAAGGTTTATCTACTTTGAGCGAATTGTGTATTGTCCTCTGGCGATACATGTATTTCGAATACAATCAATGGGAAATACAAATATCTGTGGTATCATGACCTTCTCCATGTTGCCTGTGGAAAGTTCACTAGGTTTTCTGTTCCAGTCTCTAAGCTGCTGTTATAATTTTCATTCTGGCTTATACACCATAAGGTTCTCATACAATCTTTCATATCATGGTTACATTCCTTTCTTAATATTTATTTATTTATTTATTTTATATAAAATTTATATCCTGCCCCTCCTGCCCACAGGGCAGCCCGGGGCGGCGAACAACAGTATAAAAAAACAATAAATCAATTTTAAACTGTTAAAAATATACAATACAGGGGAACAAAGACCCTCCCCCCACTACCCCTACCTCTCGCCAAAAGCCTGGCGGAACATCCAGGTCTTACATAAACGCAGAAATGACAGGAGAATATATTGAATAATATGACACTAAACATGGCTACACAATACTACTACAGAGTAGTCATGTGTAAACATATATGTAATATGTATGTTGGTTTCCTGATCTTTACCACACACTTGCAACAGAGTCCTTGGGGCAGCACCGACTCAGGAGCATGTTCCCGATGGGATAGTTTCACCTAATAATACAGGCTCACTAGCTATGCGATGCTTAGTGGAGTTCCAATGTTTCTTACATGTAACAAGAAATGTACATCTGCATCAGAGCAATCCTCAAGCCAGATGGGGTGAGGAGAACGCTTATGAGGGGAGGGAGAGACAAAGAGCACTTTGGGGTCATGGGGCAGGGAAGCAAGAGTCACTGAGACAGGGGGATGGAGTGTACTGGGGCTCCTGTCATGGGAAAGAGAGGGCTACTGGGATAGGGGCTGGGGCATGATGGGCCGTTGGGACAGGGAAGCTGGGATCCTCAGGGTGCACGAAAGGGTGCCAGAGTCAGAATATTGGACTAGACAACCCTGTGCTCTGATACAATATGGCAATTACTGTGTCTTTGATGGATATCCATTCACTGCAAGTGACGAACAATTTGGAAACGCATAGAATATTAACAGTACATGCATTGATTTTCCTAACGCTTTGGAACCAGCAGGTCTCCCGCTGTTAATTAATACATTGTTGCAATTATGTTTGGGGAGTTCTGGGGTTTATTGGGTAGAAAATTATTTCAAGCTCTGAAAACAGGCTGTAAAAATGGAAATATGTTTTTCAAGTTTAAAGCTAATTGCATACGGGGTCCCTCAGGGATCTATTCCAAGTGCCATTTTTATATTTCCTTTCATTCATTAATGACATAGCCAAGGTTGGTAAAACAGTAAATGTACAATTATATGCAGATGATTTGGTGTTCCACATGGTCTGGTTGCATAATTCAGGAAGGAGGGGGCATTAAATTGTTAAAATATCCACTATTTGAACACAAGAAATAGGCTCGATCCTGTGTTGAGAGCTCTTTTTGAAGATGCTCAGCCCCTCGCAGGGGACACAGAGCTGCAATTAAAGCCCTGTGCTTTTTGCTTCAGGGAGAAGCAAGGAGCTTGCAAGCCCTGCTAACAACTCTAAATGCTTTTACAATGGCTCTGTGTTGGAGACACTTGGGAGAAATACATAGCTGGGTTTGTGCACACAAAGATCACTTTGTGTCTCTTACTCATCAAGCTATGATGATTCGTAACACAACCCAAACCATTGAATGAATTGCAACGCAAAAGAGGAACTGGAATAGAAGAACGGTTCTTGCTGAGCAGTTTTTTTTATAACGGGGAATAAGTGCCTTCCTTGGGAATCCAAATCTCTACAATTACTTTACCTTAAAGAGGCACTCTCAATATAATAAAATAATTCCCTAGCTTTGTTACACAAAATACTTTGTTCTATCAAGGCCCCAATTCAGGAAAGGATTTAAGAGAGAGTGTTCCCAGATGTAACAATAAATTCATGGGAGGCCAATGACCACTGAAATTACTGACATCATCCCAGTCTCCTAGTTTCTCTCTGTCAATTCATGTTGTTGTGTGTTCCAGCTGCTACCCAAGAGACTCTATCCACCAGCAGTTGCCCGAATGATCTCATGTTTCTTTGGGCTCTTGGATTAGCATAGAACAAAAGTGGGGTGGTGTACTTAATTAAAGTGGCTACATGATAGCAGCAGGCAAATGATGACTGCAACCATGATTTCTGCGAACCCAATCCATGGTAAGTGTATATTGTGATGTGTGTTTCTACAAAGAGACATAAATAATGCCCATTGTGTGTTTAACACTGGGTGTCTCTACACATAACGCTTGCCACTGTTCCAGCTGCCTAACATGAGTCAAATGTTATGTTTGGTCACACAAGCCCTGGGCCAACTCATGGAGGGAACACAGGTTTGTGAAGGTTTGTTCCCTGGGTGTTCTGCACCAGCTGCAGCTTCCGAATAGTTATCAGGGGCAGCCCCATGTAGAACGCATTGCAGTAATCTAACCTCAAGGTTATGAAGATATGGATGATGGTGACCAGGTCTGAATTTGATTTTTAAGTTGCCGCTGTCTTACTGGGTGGAGTTGGTGAAAAGCACTCCAGGTGCAGCAATGGATCCAAGAGTACCCCAAATCTGTGAACCTGAGTGGCCAAAGGAGACTGGACCCCATCAATGACAGGTGTCCCAACCTCTGCCAGGTCACAAGACTGGCCAGCCATCATCACTTCAGTCTTGTCTGGACTCAACATCTATTGGGTTACTCACATCCACTCCCCAACAGCAGCAAGGCACTAGGTAAGCACCAGGACTGCCGGATCTGGGTCAGATGAAAAAGTCAGAGATTTGGATGTTGTCAGCATACTGATAGCACCCCACTCCAAACCTCCATTTAATCTTAGCACCCCACTCTAAATCCCCATATGATCTCACCCAGCAGCATCAGATACATGTTGAACCAGAGGGGAGACAAGATAGAACCTTGTAGGACCTCACGGGGGAACTCCCAAAGGAATGACAAACAACCATGCATAACCACTGTCTGGGACCTCCTCGATAGGAGTGAACAGAACCACTCAAGAGCAGTCCCGCAACCCCCTACCAGGTCATACAGCATCCAGCTTTGTCAACAAAACCCCATGACCAGCTGTATCAAAGGCCGTTGGAAGATCTAACAACTTCAATAGGCTATAGTTACTCCAGCCAATTTCTAAGTGGAAATCATTAACCAAGGCCACAAGCATGATCTCAGTACCATGCCCTGGATGAAATCCTAACTGACACAGGACTAGGAATCTTATGACATCCAGTTTCGCCTGAAGCTGTGAGGCAACTACCTGTTCAATAAACTTCCCTAAAAAGGTAAGATTAGAGATGAGCCAATAGCTGGCTGGGGATCCCACCTCAAGAGACTGTTTATTGAGCCAGGGCTGGATGACCACAGTTTTGAGGCCGTCTGAAGAGAGACATTGACAACCCCAGCCATCAACGACCCCACTGTCTCCTAGCTAGCTTTCATCGGCCAGGGTGGGCAAGGATCTAATTCACAACTGGGTGCCCACATTGCTCCCAGCACACCCTCTGAATCAGTGGACAACACTAATTAAAACTGATCCAAGCGCACAGGGCAAGACTGAGCCTCCCGAACCTCAAACTCTCATTCTGCACCCAAGCTAGCAGTTCTCAAGTCATGTCAACTACGATCAACATTGGGTGTTAATAGACATGATGCCAGCCCAGTTTGGCCTGCTAGAGCCTGCCTGGGCCAGTACCTCACCTGCGCATCTGTTTCTGGGCCACCAGATGTGGGCCCGGCGCAGACCCCATTGGGTCCCGGCATGAAATGAAAAGTGATTCTCGTTTCAGCCCTAGTCACAGGATAGGAATGATCGCAGGAGACTGCAAACCCCCACAATTTTCACATATGTCTAAAAACACCCTTTGGCTCTAAAGTTTTAGTTTTAAAGACACTCCAAGAATACCAAGTGGAAGCATCATCAGTCCCTTTCAGCATGCTAAAGAAGTGTCTTTCACAAACACACCCACACCTCTCCTACCTTTTTTAGTTTTCATCTTGATTCAGGGCACACACCTCCCTCCTACCCGGTTGTTACCTATCTTTGCATTTTGCATATACCAAGATTGTTAAAGAAAGAAAAGGTGCCCCACCCCACAGCAATGAAGCAGTCAGGACTGTTAACAAGGTTTCACAGTTTTTTCTGGATGGATTCATGAGGTGTTAATCCCCCCCTCCGCCCCCCCAGTCTGCTGTACCGGTACAAACTTTACATTGATTAGAAGGCAGTAAGGTAACAAAACTCATTATTGTACTGGGCAAAAAGGTACTGTTGGAGGGTATGGAGCTATCGGAAGGAACATTGGCAGCTGCCCACTCTGTGTGGGCCCATCTTACATTTGCCAGCAACAACAGGGGACTTTCTTTGGGTGATTTGTAGATTATTAGGGATGGGCGAACAGATCGCGGTTCGGCCGTTCGGTTCGGCTGCATTCAGTTTGTGTGTTCGTGTTCGGCCGTTTGGGTGGATCGTCGAGTTCGCATTCGGCTGTTTGGTTTGGCCACGTTTGCGTCACGTGTTTGTGTTCGGCCGTTCGGGTGGATCGTGCATTCGCGTTCGGCCGTTCAGTTCGGCCGCGTTTGGGTCGTGTGTTCGGGTTCGGCCGTTCGCCGTTCGGGTGGATCGCCGAGTTCGCGTTCGGCTGTTCGGCATTCGGCTGAAAATATCGCGAGAGCGCGGGAAGCCGGAAATCGCAGCGGAAACCGGAAATTCGTGTGTGCATGTGGAGCTGTGAGGCGAGTGGGTGTGTGTTTGATTTGGTGACTGCTTGTTCATGTGTTTTGGCTGTGATTGTGTTGGGTTTGGCTGTGCTGTGTGTTTGGGTGGGTTGGTGTGTGTTGTGGGTGACTGTTGGTGTGTGGGTTTTGTTAAAAAAAATAAATGAAGAAGAGTGTTGGTGCAGGTCGCATCCTCCGGCTGGGGACAAATTTGCCGGTGGAGGAGGAGGATGAGGAGGAACCGGTGGCGGCCGCTGCCCCTGCACCTCCCGTGGCACCGGTGGTGGCACTGGCTTCCTCCTCGGACGAGGAGGAAGCGGTGGGCTCTACTGCCATTCCTGCCAGGTTTGTGTAAACCTTTTTTTACTTTTACTTTTCTAGTTG
>QEPC01010142.1:1847321-1879427 GCA_003113815.1 Sphenodon punctatus
TCCACAATACTTTGAAATCACACTTAGCTTCGCTTCCAGGCGGCCGGTCTGCGTTCAATCACCAGCCCTGAACGCTCCGGCCAGCCTGGTTTATAAGGGGCTTGCCCCGCCCTCTTTCTGCCGTGCTAGCCTTGCGGAGCGGCGCACTGTGCGTGGCGCCGCTTCCGCCGTCTGTAGAGGGGCCCCGCCCTCCTGTGATGCGGGCGGGCCTCTTGCGCTGTCACTACAGCCGGGGAGGGGTTGCTCCGTGCTGGGGGGTGTGGCTTTCTCCCGCTCTACCCTAGCCTCAGGCTGTGTGTGCGAGGCTGCTTTCCCTGTGGGGCTGGGGGTTTCCTCTTCTGCCGGGCTCTGCCGCCGCTCGCCTCCCCGCTGCATACCGCGGCGCCGGGGCACGGCGCCGCGGATCCTGACAGGCTGCTACTCCAAGCCACTATCCACCCTCCACCCCTGGTGCCTGGAAGTCTGCTCCTAGCTGAGTCAGATGACTTTCCCCTCCCTGCTACATTTGGCCTTCCAGTGACCTGTCAGTAGACCACGTTTTAGCCACCCGAACACAACCGAACGTGATCCGAACTGACCGAACTGTTCAGCCATTTCTCCGTTCGGTGTTCAGTTCTGTTCGGTATGTTTGCCATTTCACCGTTAGGTTCTGTTCGGTATGTTCATGTTCGGGCTCGTGTTCACGTTCGGTAGTCCGAACAGGCTGAGTTCGGGCCGAATACCGAACTGCCAAACCGTGTTCGCCCATCCCTATAGATTATGACTGGTGAGAACAGATCTTGCAACCCATGAAGGAGTTTGAGAAGTGGACTGTCAAGCACGGTGGTCTCAAACCCAGGTCTCAGGAACCATGAGCAGACACCCTAACTTCTATGCCACAGTTCAGCTGAGCTGGACTGAGGAACTGGGTTTGGTAAACTCTCTCACACGCACGTGGGAGTAGGGGTTAGATGCTCCCTTCCCCCTGCCTCCTGGAGGTAGTCCATGTAAGAAGTGTGTTTTACATGCACGAGCTTTCTCCCAGACTTCAAAGTCCAGGTTCGGTAAACTTTCACGGGAAGGGGAGGGAAGTTAGACACTGACCCTCCCTCCCGGATGTCGCCCTGGCGCCATTGTAAACAGTGGCACCAGGAGACTCCTGCATGTTTTGAGTCCCGGGCTTGTAAGTCCTCTGATATTGGGGACTTACAAATCCAGGTCTCAAAAAAAGGGAAAGTTGCCCGGTGCCGCTGTTGACAATGACGCCAGGGCAGGGAGACTTTTGGGAGGAAAGTTGAGCATCTAACCTCCCCACCCCCTTCCAGTATGATTTTTGACCTTACGCCTCACCTGTTCCTAGATTTTCCTACCTGTCCTGCCTGCCACCCATCCTCCCAACTGACTGACTTCCTGATTTTTGACCCTGCTTGGCTCCAGACTGCATCCTTGGCTTGCCCTTTGTAGAAATTAACAGCACCAACCCATCCTTTCCCAAATATGTGCTTGTTTGTCCCTCGACCTCTGGACCAAGCAACCCCTAGCTTGTCATGGCCGGCTCCTAAACAGGTCTGTGACCCTCTGATTAGCTAGGGTTGCCCATCCCTGGAATACAGAAATGAAAAACATGCTTATCTCCCTTAAAAAATAAATAAAATAAATCAAGTCATCACTAAAGCTCTCTCAAAAGCAGTGGGGGAAATGGATGAATCTTGTCGGTACCAACATTGAAATGTTTGCATGCAATCCATATGTTTGGCCCAGATCCTCAGCTTGTGTGTGGTCAACCAATGTTGTTCCATTGGAAGTTTACACCATTCCTGTTGTGGTGGGCATTTTCAAACATTCCAGTAAATAAATCCTAAATGGGGTGCAGAAGGAGGTGGCTTGTTTTTTATAAAAGTTCTCTGTCTTTTTGCCTTATTGGCAAACAAGTAATTTAGCAACTCACAATTGTTATCGCCATATGTAGAGGAATTGGATGCTCTTTGAAACCGGGATTCTTTATGCTTGGCTCCTTACATTTTTGTCAAAACAGGATTTACAATACCGATGTGCCTTGATCATTGGCACGGTGCCTAGCGCCGAGCACTTGCGCAGTGTGGAGACTTTATGTTGTTTATAGCTTGAGATTCATTCTCGCTCCAGTAGGAACTTTTTGTTGTGCATGGCCTCACTTATGTAATGTTAGGGAATTTGATACTGTGGTGATGAGTATGATTTAAAAGCCACAGCAAAGACGACAGACATAGCACACCAGGAATGCTAGAAATTAAGCCCAGGTTCAGAAAGTCACAATTTAAAGCTTCCAATACCAACAGATTCACTTCAGGCCCAAGAAAGATTCACCCTAGGTGAGTGCAATATATTACAGATGATTTGTATAGAACACAGTAGCTTTAGTGCTAGTCACTGTATGAACATGGGGGGCCCTCTTAACCCATTAAATTTGCCAGGTATCTGTCTGCCCAAACCCATTCTTCATTATTCCATCTACTCTACCACTAGCTGGTCACACGCTTATACTCATATTTATTGAACCCTCAGCTCTGGGGTAGAGCACAATTGGATAGTTAATTCTGTAGCTGCTGTTAATAACTGAAATTATGGATATCTAATCAGTTAACTGATCTATAGCCACCTACTGCTACAGTTAACTGATTAACTGAAATATGGATTAATACTGTTTTACCATTACTGCATAGCAGATTTATCATGTAACTGATTTACCATTTTCTGCATTCCATTATTTCTGGTTTACTTCCAGACCAACAGTAAAGTTGCATGCAGCAGATTTGAACCAGGTATCGAATTGGAAACGGTTAAACTTGAAACTAGGGTCCAGGAGCTAAACACGAAAGGAATTATGAGCAAATGGGACTAGCTGGTAACAGCGGAACAGATTGGGAAATGGGATGCAGCAACACAGTAAATGGTGCAAAGTGTCAGTAGTACAGTAAAGCAGTAACTCAGGGTGTTTTTAAATGAGCAAAGCTTGAGGAGGGGGTTTGTGACTACTGAGTGGCACAGCCACGGAGCAGCCACACATGGTGGGGAGGGATTTTAATGAGCGGCTCCCAGGGTGGCCACCATGCCAATGCAGGCAGCCTCAACACACTCACACCATTACGGACCGACCCTGCAAACAACTCATATGGACAGCCGTTCCCCCTCTCCCCCAGAACACCCCCACCCCAAGTCCTGCCCAACTGCTCGCCTTCTGCCTTGACACTCAGCTGCAGGCACCATGGAAACATGAAGCTGCAGCAGCCAATAACCCCTTCCTGCCCATGACCCAGGGAGCCGGTGCAGCTGCTGGCAGTCCCGGGCAATAATGGAGGTGCATACTGGGTGGGACACACAGGAAGTGGATGTCCAAGCTGCTGTCCTCCATGTCATTGGCTCTTCTCTCGTGCATCGCAAGGGGGGGCGGGGTTGTTGTGCTTTGAGTCAATGTGGTGTTGTATTTTGTGTGCATGTCTTTTAAGAGCTCCTGGCAGGACTCGGGAGGTGGCCGGCCACAGACCTGCTGATGTGGGTGGGCACCCTAGTTCATATGGGCGGGAGATGCATGGGCACCTGTTGCACACACTTTTTTGGCTTCCCCCGTATGGCGCACTCCTGATTTTTCAGCAGTGACCCATGAGTGACTATGAGTGGGTGCTGCGTGGGTCATGGAAGTGCACATCCTTCTGCACCACCTTCAAATGGATGTCTAGATGAGTGGTTGATGGGTGGCCATGCGTGGTAGCATCTAATTTAAAAACACCCTCAGGTAAACTGTCAGTTAATTGTTATTGAGTCAGTTTGGTTACTGCAAGTCTGATGGTTACAGATATCTGCACAGATAACCATTTCAGCTCTACTCTGGGGCAACAGAAGACCTTCCCCATCATCATCATCATCATCATCATCATCATCATCATTTTAAATGTTAATTCTACCAGTTATTAAGAGACTAATGGATTCCTATTTTGAGAAGGCAGTACTACAATAACTATGTCCCACAAATTGGATATTCTAATGACTTCTTATGTTTCTGCAGTTCTAAAATCTGCTCATTTAGCTGTAGCCACAAGGAAACAAATGATAGTAGCTGGACCCTAATATTGTTTGTTTTTATATGTTGACTTTTATTTTGTTGGATTTTTATAATTTTGTATTTGTTCTTCAGATGCACTGAGTGAGCTCAGGGGAACGGACTAGAGATGAGGCATGCACTCAAAGGTAGGGAATGGATCCATGGTATAGATCCCTAATCCCCCCCTCCTGCCCCATTCTTCCCCCATCCTAAACACCCGCTTAAATACCCCCACCCCAGAGCTTGTAGTAATCTTCAAAGATGCCTGAAGGAGAAAAAAAGGTTTCCCATCCCTGGTCTAGAGAGAAAGGAAGCCCAAGGCTGCTTGCCCAAGTGCTGATTTTTTCATGAGGTTCTATCTCACACAAAATTAGCAATAACGTAAGATTCCTGCTGGGCTGCATGCTTACGTTATTTTCTTTCCAGTCCCCCTCAGCCCCCATGCAAAGTCACGTGACCTTAAGGGATCTGTTAGAGGATCCATGCACATGTTGTAATTTTTGTGTAGATTAAATTCACGTTTAATTCACCCCATGCACACATTTCAATCTCCAAAGCTCACCCCATGCACACATTTCAATCTCCAGAGCTCACCCCATGCACACATTCACTCTTCACCTAATACAAAACTCACGTAAGTGTCAGAGCTGGATTTCCCTGCCCTGACATCCGTGATGAAGCTCACATTAATTTCCCTGCTGAATGAGAAAAGACGCATGCACAAATTGCAAAATCTCATGTAAGATACAAAGTAACGTGGAATTGTGCAAGTGAGCAAGCAGCCTAAGTTGGGGCCACAGGGAGAAGAGACATGACAGCAATTTCCAAATATATAAAAAGCAGTTTATAAGCAAGATGGTCCCAGTTGTTCTCTGTGGCCCAAGAGGCTAGAACTAGAACTAATGGACTTATACTGGAGAATACATTTATATTAAATATTTGACAGAATTTTCTAACCACTAGGACAGCCAGGCATTGGAACAGATTACAAAGGCAAATTGGCAGACTCTCCACTGCTGGAAGTCTTTTAGGCTAGGAAAACATCTCTGAGGGATGATCTAGGTAAGTTGGAACATAGGGGATGAGGCACTCAATTAGATATGTAGAGCCCAAGCTGTTCACAGCTTTGTAGGTCAAAACCAGTAAATTGAATTGGAAGCCAGTGCAGACTCTGGAGCAATTGTCATTGAAACAAGCCAAAATAACTTAACTGGATAACCAAAACATTTCAATAAACAAAGTAACCAAACCAGAGTACACAAATAAGCAGATATGCAAACCCACATTTTGGATGCAGGTGTTATATGCATATTTGGAGAACTATGTGAAAATGTGAATAATAGCCACAAATAAAAACATCCGTAATTAGTTTCAGCTCTAGCATTTCACACTAGTGTCATTCGGAAGAGAAGCTTGTCTCTTAACTAGGAGCAATGGGATGATGTGAAGAGAATGCAGTCTTGCATAGTTCTGTAAGACATCTCATGCATTAGAGTGACTCTTCCAAGGAACTCCTCCTTCTGCCCTCACACCCAGGGGCTGTGGGCCCCCTAGGGCAGCAGGGACAATGCCCGTCCTGGCCCCCCCGGACCCCTCCCAGGACCCACCAGCAGTCAGGCTTGCCTTTAAAAAAAATAAAAAACCCATCCGCATCGGCATCGCTGTGAATGTGCGGAGCCATCTCGAAGAACCTTGTTTAGAGAGGCAGAAACCTGAAGGTATCTGCCTCCCTAAACAAAGTTCTTCGAGGTGGCTCTGAACATTCTCACCGGTTGTGTGCACGTGCATTCACACAACTGGTGACTACTCACCACCCCTGAAGGCTTCCTAAGGAAGCCTTCAGGGACAAAAGGGAGGCGTTCTCCCTTTATGCGGAGTGGGCAGCTAGACGCGCCATCCACTCTGCATAAAGGGATCCTGCAATGAAAGAGTGCCGCGTGGGGCACTCTTTCATTGCAGGGGCTGGGCAGGAAGAAAGTTCATATGGGGGCGCCCAATAGCGGCGCCCCCGATATGTACTAAGAGCTGTGCGTGCGTCAGCAGCTCCCAGCCCCCTGCACAGGCTGGATCCCAGCCTGTGCAGGGGGCTGGGAGCTGCTGACGTGTGTGCAGCTCTTAGCCTCCCCGAGTCCCTTCCTCCCTCCGAGGGATGAAGGGACTCGAGGAGGCCTCCCTCCCTGGATGCAGATCGGCAGTGGCAGCAGCGTTAAGGAGAGAGAGGTCAGGACCCAGCCCCACCATGGTTGGTGAGTAAATTGCGGGGTCCGGGGTGGGGGGAGTGCGGGTATNGGAGGGGGGTACATGGGGGTGAGTGTGGGCACGCGGGGGAGGGTTAGAGTAGGGGGGCTGGGAGCCACGGCTCTTGGGTTTCCTGGGAGGGGAGTGGGGGGCTGGTGGGTTAGAGCGGGGGGGTGATGGGAGCCAGGGTCACTGGGTTCCCTGGGAGGGGAGTGGGGGGCTAGTGTGTTAGAGCAGGGGGATGCTTCAGGGAACCCAGGAGTCCTGGCTCCCGCCCAGATGGGAGCCAGGACTCCTGGGTTCACTGGGGTAGGAGTGGGCTAGTGGGTTAGAGCAGGGGCCCGGGGGGGCTGGGAGCCAGGACTCCTGGGTTCACTGGGATGGGAGTGGGGACTAGTGGGTTAGAGCACGGGGGCTGGGAGCCAGGACTCCTGGGTTCCCTGGGAGAGGAGTGGGGGCTAGTGGATTAGAGCAGAGGCCTGGGGGGCTGGGAGTCAGGACTCCTGGGTTCTCTGGGAGGGGAGTGGGGACTAGTGGATTAGAGCAGGGGGTCTGGGAGCCAGGGCTCCTGGGTTCTCGGGCAGGGGAGTGGGAGCTAGTAGGTTAGAGCAGGGGTGCTGGGAGCCAGGGTTCCTGGGTTCTCGGGGAGGGGAGTGGGGGCTAGCGGGTTAGTGCAGGGGGGACTATGTGTGGTAAAATGGAGGTTTCAAAATCCTGAGAGAGATGTCACTGCAAGTCATGCAATTTCAGTTGTGTTCAAAATGCTGGAAATGGGATGTGCGTGGTAAAATTGGACTCAGGCTGTGACTGGGGTGCTTTACAAGGATGGGGCTCTGTGTTTGGGGTTTATAAATTAGTTATATTAAGCTTGAGGTGCATGTAGACTGTGTTTTCTTCCATCCGATGTTAACCCTGGGAACTCCTTGCTGCTGGGTTTTGCCAGTGTTTTGGGTGTTATGCCAGTGTTACACCAGTGTTTTGGGTGTTTCCCTGTGTTTTGGGTTTACAAATTATTTATTTTAAGCTTGATGTGCATGCAGACTGGGTTTTCTTCCATCCGATATTAACCCTGGGAACTCCTTGCTGCTGGGTTATGCCATGCCACTGGCCTACCATCCCCCCTGGCTCCACCCCTAGGCCCACCGGCCTTACTGCCCCAGTACCCCTCCAACATCAAAACCCACCAGCCGCCCCTGCTCACACCCCACATAATCCCAAAGACCCACAATGTGCAGGGAGAAAGGCACAGCAAAATAGTGCTTCAAACATCATGTGGCTGGTGGACTATTTCTGTCTGTTCTGTGCTGGCTTTACACCAGGGGGGAACATATGTCTCTAAGTCCTTTGGAAAGGAAAAGATTTAGTGATGATCTAAAAAGAGATTTGTACCAGGAAGGAGAGCAAGCAGGGAAAAGATACAAGTCTGAACTTCAGCTTGAGGGACAGATCCTCAGATGGTGTTAATTGACATTGCTCCATTGAAGTCAAGGCATTACGATGATTTACACCAGCAGAGAATGTGGTCCACAATAGCCTTTTAAAGGAAAGGAATGCGGAACGGAGCAGCTAGGAAAAGTTTTAAAAGACCATGGGAACTTGGGGGCAGCCAGACCCTGATAAACATTTGGATTTAGATGCTCTGAACATCTACTCGGAGCAATTTCCTTGATCTTTTACTGCCCTGGTAAATAATTTATCGGGATAGCCATTATTTCTTCAAAAATCCCATAAAAGACCCATAAAATATATTAATCACAAAGAAACCCGGTGCTCCTACCAACAAGCTGCAAAGTTGGACCTGGACTTGAGTGCACATAAACCAACTGATGCAGCATGACAGCTTGAAGCTTTCAACAACATTCTCTCTCACACACACACACTTTCAGTCTCACGTCTCTAATTTTTCAGGATTGCTTTTTCCTGGGCATCAGGGCAGCTTCTTGGAAGTGGGGATTGTCCTGCAGATTTCTGTCCTAAGAGCCACCTGTACGAATTAATTCCACTGGAAGCTGCTTTATAGACACTGGAAGATTTTGCCAAATGGGGGCTTCCCAGCCTGTGCTTACTACATCCCTCTACTCAAACCCCTGACTCAGCAATCACCCAGAGTCAGTCTCAGGCAACATGTCCAAGGTGGCTCTGCACCACTAGTGACAGTCACCCATAGTGGGTTCATGGCACATACCATCTGGTGCCTCCAAACCTGGAGTGATCATGCTGAAGGATCCATGAGGGGAGAGTTGGTGTCCTGGCTCCCTTCTGCCTGCCTGACTTAGAGGTTCACACATTTCTGGTTTCTGGCCCCACTGTGGGTGTGGCAGTGTGGAAGGAGTTCCCAGCCACAGCAGGGAGCAGAGGGAGTTGCTGGTGGTGGCACCATGCATCACTGCAAGCATCAACTAATGGACCCATCAGTGGCAGCAACAAGGGGTG
The DNA here is from genome assembly GCA_003113815.1 of Sphenodon punctatus. Taxonomy (NCBI): domain Eukaryota; kingdom Metazoa; phylum Chordata; class Lepidosauria; order Sphenodontia; family Sphenodontidae; genus Sphenodon; species Sphenodon punctatus. Next base: position 1,856,050 of record QEPC01010142.1, read on the forward strand.
AAATTAGGGCACAGGGTAGCATAGGAGCTTAGCTAGCTTGGGATGGGCCCTGGGACAAGAAATGTCCATGGGCCCCCCTCCCTTTTTTTCTGCTGGTGGTGAAGCTGCCAGCCGGCCTAGGGGCACTGGGCTGCTGGTGCTCGGGACTTACTTGCTCTCTGCAGAGTCTGCAGTGTGCTGCTGCTGCTGCTGGGCCCATGCGCCTTCTGGGCCGGCGGTGAGTTGGTCTCACGGTTCACTCCGTCCCTTGCAGCTCGCAGCCCGCGTGCTGGGGCCAAGCGCAGCCAGCAGCAGCAGCGCCATTGCTGTCCTGGCCCACCCAACCAGCCCTGGAGGCCGGGGACTGGTGGGCCGGGGCAGGCTGGGTTGTCTCGATGCAGGGAGCGCCGGAGTGGGAAGGTGTCCGGCGGCGGTTCCACTCAGTGGAGCTTCCCACTTGGGCTGGGCCCCCCTCGAGCCAGCCCTGCCCGGACTGGGTCTAGACTGGTGGAGAGGACTCCTCCTCCATGACACGATGCCAGGGGGGCGAGCCAAGCCGCGAGGCTTGTGAGTGTGATCTGGTGTGACGCAGACTGTCAGACACAATGTTGCAACCATGGACAGGGAGGGGGCCCACCCTGCTCCTCCTCTCCTGATCTCTCCTCACTGGCTGAGGCTTGATCGGATACCTCCCCCTCCTCTTCGCTGCTTTCTTTGCGAAGTGGCCTGCACTTTCTTTTTCTCCTCTTATCCCCCACACTGTCCTTCTCTGAGGACTGGACAGACCTCCCATCCCTTTCCAGTGTTGCCCTGCCCCCTTTGGAGCATTGTGACATCATGATGCACCTCAGGGTGCAGGGCCACATTAGAACGGATGTGGAAAGGGGACTCTCGAGCCCCTTTATAAATGTGGCCCCATCCCCTTTGAGGTGTCATGGTATCATGCTGAAAAGGGGCAAAAGTGTCCCTTTGCCCCTCCCCATTCTAGCATGGTACCAGCCAGATAAGTTTCCAGGGAAGGAGACTTGTAAGGGCTACAACTCCTCAGGGTTTGACCTAGAGTCTCTGGGTTTTTAAAGCATCATCTCTGGGCAAAGGCCTAATTTCCCCAAGTTATTTAGGGAAGCAGGGATAACCTGGATGATTTTTCAGTCCACGGTGGGGGACCCATCGGATTAACCAGGCCCCCTCACCACATGGAACGGCTTCGCTGGATGAGACTTTTCAGATGCTATGATAGCTGAGAAGAAAGCTTTCTTCGCCACCATCACAGCTATGACATAGTCTTTTTAAAACGATCTATGCCATAATCCGTTGGATTCAATGCGTGTCGAGCATCACCTGCACTCCAGCCACCTACCCTCCCACTTTAGCTGCCTCAGGTCCTCCGTATACTACAGGGACCTGTGTTGCCACAGCGGTGGAAGCAGACACCTGGGTGCAACCGTGTTGATGATCATGATTATGTCATTCCACAAGGCGACCAGGTCATCGACGGAGTAGCCACTAAGGTCAGTAGGTAAATCCCTCCAGAGAATTCTAGAAACCAATTGGCTCTATTAGCCTCTGGGGGTGGACCAACCTAACTAGTCCACCACCCTGACAAGGGTATAGGAGGGCTGGGATCTGGACTTTCAGAAGGTAATGGTCCGACTACGATAATGGTGTTGTAGCAACACCCCCAATAATTGGAACCCCTGTATCCAGGCTGGTGCAAAACATCAAATCCAACGTATGACCTAGGGGTGTGCATGTCATTTTCATTATGACAATAACAATAATGAAAATGGTCATTTTCATTATCGTTATTCAATAATGAAAATGACAAATAATAATAATGAAAATAGAAACAAAAATGACATTTTGTTTTTGAAATAAAGGGAAAACACTGAAAAATGTATTTCAAGCATTAAAATTTTGTTTCTGATTCAATTCTAATGAAACTTGTGGCAGTTGTGCCCCCAATGGAGGGCACTGTGTGTATCACGTTTCAAAAAGATTAGATAAAGGAAACCAATTTAAGAAGCAATTGAATATTGTGATTTTTCAAAAAGCTCCATATACATTCATGGCTACATCTTCTTTATCTTCCATCCAATTTGCATGAATCCTCTGGATATTATGTAGTTTCACAAGATTAACACAAATGCTAATTTTCAGAAAGATTGGATAAAGGGTCCTGATGGTATAAGACATTAACTTGAAAATACATTTCCAGCTGTATCATGTTTATATTCCATCCTGTTTACAGGATATTTGGCAGGAATGTATCATATAACTTCCCTGTCATCTCCGCCAAACTACAGGTCAATGTGATAAAGGGACCCAATTCTATAAGCAATTTATGTTGTCCCCTTGAAGACCATTATTCAGATAAATAGCACATGCAGTGCCAGTCAGATGCAGGCACCTGACATGGCAGGGGGAGAGGCTGTAGGAGGGATTTGTGGAGCAACCCAAAAGACTGACAGACACATTCACTGGCCAGTTACTGCATGCTTCTAGCTTTACAGGACCAATTGGTAGTGGCTTTGAGGCAGGCATCGGGAGCGGCCTTCAGGCAGGCATAGAAGGGACATAACTGGGACTTTGGGGATAGCATCCCAGCAATCAGGAGACATAGTTTACACATCCAGGCTTGCCAGTTATCATCATAATCACATCCTGCAGCAGTGTGACAGAGGACATAAGAGAATCTCTATTGGCTCTTTCCTAACCAGATGCTTCTGAGTTCCCAGTAAAAAGTAGGGGAGAGACGTTGTGAGGGTCACAGCACAGAATGAGGATATTTGGTTGACATTTCTGCTGGCCAATTGACTTCACAAACTCATCTTATACCACAGTGACACATAAGAGAATCCCTGGCATAGGTTCCTTCTCTGTATATGCTGTGCAGGCATATAAAATTGGGACCCTTTATCACATATTTCTTATATTTGTCAGAGATTGTCATGAAAGTGTGAAATATAGCCCTACCAAATTTCATGTACACTGGTTGGACTACAAAGGTGTTACAGTCAGATATATCTTTATAAGTTAATTGCTTATACCACCAGGACCCTTTATCCAATGCTTCTTAAAGTTGGCAGAGATAGTAAATATAGGAAGGGGTATAAACATGTCAAGTTTCATCAATATTCAATGTGAGACAAAGAAGTTACAGTTAAGAATGTATATGAATATTTGTTGCAAAATAATATAATTCAACTGCTTCTAAAATTGTATTCCTTTATCCAATCTTTTTGTAGTTTGGTACACTTAATGCGTTCCATTGGAGGTATAATCCCTCCAGGATACAGTCAAATATAATGAAAAACAAAAAAGGTACAGCGGAAAACATGTTTTCCATTGAAACCAATGGAAAACGAAAACGAAATCGAAAACGAAAACGACTATTTGATATTTATGAAAACAAAAATGACAGATTTAAATAACGAAAACAAAAAAACAAAAATGACATGGGCCCCTGGTGCACACCTCTAGTGTGACTGAGGAAAGGCGGGCTTGTGCAGGGAGCTGCCCTTAGTACTGAACGGAAGAGCCAAGGGTGGTGGCTCTAACCAGGTCTGGCCTTAGAATCTGTGGGCTGGCAAAGATGAAATGTGGGGCCCCTGGTGACCCCACCCTCTTCCCCATGGCCATGTCCCCTCAGGGGCACAGTCAATGGGGTCCCTAGAAGTGGTCGTATGTGGGACCCTGCTGGGAAAGATTGGGTGCCATGCACTCTGCCCTGGTGAAATCAAGGACCACTTCAGGGTCTGCAGTCACCCTGTGGTAAGGCCAGCCCTGGCTCTAGCCCTGGGGCAGGGCTAATCCACCCTGGATAGAGGAGGAGGAGGAGGAGGAGGAAGTGGCAGCAGCAGTAGTGCAGAACAGCAAAATTAAATATATTTAATATTTATTAAATAAATGAGGGATTACTGGCTGCACCGGCCCCTACCTTCAAGTGCTGAAGGAGCATGCCTAGTGGGAAGGCAGGGGAGATAAGGATGTGCACTCCAGTGGCAGATCTATAATCCAGACCTTTTCCTTCCTTCCTTGTCCCTAGCCCCCCAATTCTGTCTGCCAGGCATTCTGTCTCAGGCTGCATCACTTCTCCTATCTCTTTACCACACCCACACCTTTCTTCAATCCACACCATTCAGCCCCTTCCCCATGCTCAGCAAATTCCTCCTTATTGCTGTCTCAGATAACACTTCTGTTTTGGTACTGAAATAACTTGGTTTCTGTGAATTCAACATGAATATGAACTATGAGGATTTTGCGTGATGTGGGTCACACCATCACTCCATATTTTGTGGCGCAGCCTCACTGGCCATTTTTAAATAGGCAGTGTAACCCTCAGGCACAAAACATAATATTCCCCACCCCAGACTTAGGTCTTTAAGGATTCAGTTTTGCTTTGAGGGTCAAGATGTGCTGTCCTGGTGTGAGCTGAAGGAAGCATTATGAATATCATCAGACTAAAATTCCCAGCAGTGCTACTGCTGGTCCAGCTAGATCAGCAATAATTCCTAGAGGAATTGTTTTCTGAAATTCCCTACAGTGGACAAGGCTGCCACTGTAGATCTGAGGAAAGGGAAGTCTGATGTAATTTTTGAAAAGGAAAGTACAGTATCTTCTCAACATCCATTTTCCTATCTCCTTCTTCCCCTCCCCCCAAAGCTCAGTTCATTTCAACAAAGCTTGATTGGCATGACAAGCTATGCAGAAGTAGCTGAATTTTTTTTATTTTTTTTTTAAAGACAGGTGCTTTGGGTGTCTGTCAGAGGTAGATCCATTCTGTCCAGGAGAGAGCTACACACATGCACTCGCACACACATACTATACAGGGTTGACAATTTCAAATTTTTGAAAATCACTAGTCAGGCCCTGTAGAATCTTGAAATTGGGCAGTTTCAGGAAGTGATGCCGGCCAATGCGGCAGATGTCTTGGGGTCTGACTGTGAGAGCCACCTGTTGTGAACTTGATCCGTGCCCGTCCTGGCTGGTGAAGCCTCCAGGGAGATGTTGGGGACGGTGCTGGCGAGGGTGGTTAATGCGTCTTTGCAGCAGGGGAAGTTGTTGCCCAGCCTCAAGGAGGCTGTGGTGCGCCCCCCTGCTGAAAAAACATCGTTGGACGTGGACGCACTCGCCAGCTACTGACCTGTCTCTAACCTTCCCTTTTTAGGGAAGGTTATTGAACGGGCGGTGGCACTGCAGCTCCAGGCTCATCTTGACAGCATTGGTTTCCTTGACCCATTTCAATCGGGGTTCCGCTCCGGCTATGGCACTGAGATGGCGTTGGTGGCCTTGGTCGACAATCTCCGCCGAGAGATGGATGCAGGACGTTCGACATTTCTCATTCTGCTAGATCTCTTGGCCGCTTTTGATACCGTGGATCATGGGCTGTTGTTGAGACGGCTGCGTGACCTGGGGGGGCTGGATGGGACCGTTCTTGAGTTGTTCCGGTCATTCCTCTCAGGGAGAAGCCAGCGGGTAGTGCTGGGAGCTGAAACATCTTGCCCCCACGCTTTGTCCTGCGGCATTCTGCAGGTTTCCATTCTGTCTCAATTATTATTTAATGTTTATATGCAGTCCTTGGGGGAGGTTGTGAGAGGGTTCAGGGTGCGATGTCACCAATATGCTGATGATACTCAGCTGTATCTCTCTTTTTCAGCTGACCCAGATCCTGGCGTCTCGTTGCTATCCCAGTGTTTGGGGGCTGTGGCGGAATGGATGTGGCAGAGCAGACTGAAGCTCAACCCCGATAAGACGGAGGTGATGGTGGTGGGGAGAGCGAGGGACAAATTTCTGTCCTCCCTGTTCTTGTAAGATTTTTATGATTGTTTTAATATTTTTAAAATTGTTTTAACTGAAATTTGTTAGCCGCCCCGAGCTGCTTGCAGGAGGGGCGGAATATAAATATATTAAATAAATAAATAAAATAAACATGATGTGTTTGTTTGTTTTTTAAACAAATTAATAATGTTAAACGTGAGATTTGTTTACCAGCAGAAGCTCAAAGTTATGTACACCTTGGGTATAGAAGTTGCTCATAGCTGATATGTTTGTAACACTGAAAAATACTGTCTTGCTGCTTTTCATGAATACGTACTGAGCATATTGATGCAAATCTCACTATTATGGCTTTTCTTCTTACTGTCTTAATTTAACTAACAAAAACATTGGGTGAAGCCGCCAGCCACATAAGATGGGCTGGGGAGGCTACCACTTGTTGGGTACCCCTCCATGGGCAAACAAGCCATGGAAGCTGGATCTCAGCTGGCCCAGGGGGAGGGAAGCGGGGCCAGGCTGGGTAGCCACTCCTGTGGTTGGTACCTTGGCTCCGAGATGGGCCAAGTCACCCAGCTTCCCCACGCTTCTGTTCCTGGCTCCCTGCGCTGGCCTCACAGTGTGGCGTGGCCGATTTGCCCACCATGGGGCAGCACAGGAATTGGGCCCATGCAGCTCATCTGGCTGCGCCCATGGATTTAAATGTTGGCGAATGGAGGGGGCTATACAGAAGAGTGAGCTGTGAAAGAGCTGAGTAAGAGGCGTGGTTGACTTATCAGTCTGTAAGTTTGGGGTTTGCAACTTTGGGGTCTTACTGCATTTGTCTTTTTGGTGTCCAAGTTTTTAGGATAGAGGTTCCAAAACTGTGGGTTATGACTATTGCCAGATCCAGGGAAGCTGGAGTCCTGTGCAAAATGGCAGTGTGGGGTCTCTCTTAGCATAGGAAATATGTTTGCAGACACACTCTGACTCATCCATTAGAAAAATCAAAATATTACCGTAATTTTTTATGTTCAATTAATGTCCCCTTCAGACTAGAGGATGGGGCTTCCTGCATTGCAGGCCTGTATGTTATATGTATGTGGTTATTCCTAGTTTATTCCTGGGCCCCAAGTGTTGAGGTCCCCTACTGAGTCACTTCACTGTGAAGCCTCCATAGGCTGGGACTACTCCATGCATTTGAGGCTCTGTGAGCCATTATTTAACACCAGTGCTTCTCACACTCATGTTGACATTTCCAGCTAATTTGTGGAACCTATATACTGGGGCCTGCTGCACGGGGGCCCAGCCCATGGAGCCCTGTGCAACGGCACAGTCTGTACTTGCCTGGATCCATCCCTGGTGGTGACCCCTACAAGGGTCATGCCATTCGCAGATGGAGTCACAATCCTGATGATATTGGATAGACTTTGCAAGTTGATATTGCTGCCCAGAGTCATGAGATTTAAGTCTCAAAATGGGATCATACAGCAAAATTTGGGGAACCACTGCTTTAGGGTATATGTCCAAGGTTTTCTCTGCAACAACGAAGACTGAAAATTAACATTTTAAAAATGAAAGCTGAATTTCTCACAATTTTATCAGAAGTCTCAAAATGTGGAACATCAAGAACCCCCTAACATTGTGAGATGTAGTCAAAGGTCAAAACCAGACAATCGCAGAGACAGACACTCTCCTTGGCTATTCTTTCTGCCCTGATATTTCCCCAGTGCTGGTATCGGTAGCATTTTGTTGGCTCTGATCTCCTGCTGACGCGGTAAATTTAACAACCCTTTCTTTACAAGGCCACACTCTATTGTGCCTTTCTGTTCTTTTCCTTGCTGTTACCCCCCAAACACCTCATCACACTCATAGACTGTAGCTGGGTTTTATGTCTTCCTGAAATAAAAAGCTCTCCCTGGTTTATGCCAGCTTGGAGGTTTTGATCGTGTTCTCCATAATATTTAATCTCGGACACCGCTACTTGTTTTAGAGGGTGAATTCTGTGTCTGTACACAATCCACTGCTGGGGCTGCACTCTGAAGCCAGAGAAAGCCAAGAGTGTCTATGAGGCTACTGCACATTATGGGTGAAAACAGACATAATGCTAACAACCACGTTAACACTGCTTTGACATTTCTTATGCATGTTGCATGGCTGCACAGGGTACTAATACAGCCCTGCAACATGCATAAGAAATGTTAAAGTGGTGTTAACGTGGAGTTAGCATTATGTCTGTTTATAATCAAACCCATCTTTCCGCTCAGTGTACAGTTAACATGTGGAACTCACTGCTAGGGTATTTTGTGAAGGATAGTATGACAGCTGGGCTCAAAAAGGGATTAAATACATTTTTAGAGGCAGGTAAACAAATAGCTATTAGTCAAGTTGGTCAATAAGACCTCTGATGGGGAGTGAACAGCAGGAACTAGCTCACTCCATTATGACCTGCTGTGCACTTCTCTGAAACAACCAAAGTTGGTCACTGTTGGAGACAAGATGTTAGGCTAGATACTAGCTTATTGGTCTGACCCAGTATGGAAGTTTTTATGTTCTATGGCCTCATTAAGAATGGCCAGTCAAACTGGCTTGGACACAAGTGCAGCTGATGATTCAGGGGAGAGAAACAAAGATTATTTAACAGATTTTGCAAGGCCCCAGCTCATCCCAGATTGTCACCTAACATGCAGCAATAGTATCTGTACAACAATTAATCTGGCCCTGCATAGGAATGTGAAGAAAAATTCAATCTGGAATCAGGCTGACTTTTGAACACTATTCAAGGTCACACAAAAGTCATGATATCCATGGGAACAGTGAAAAGGGTCCCCTTTTCAAAGCCTTAATCCTTTACCACAGAAACCAATGAGAGTTTTGCCACTGAATTCAACAATCAGTCCATTACCAAGGGCCCAATCTGATTTCTCTTTAAAATTGATGGAAATACGCCTCTAGAATTGGGTGGGGTCAGTTCTGGTGCCAACTAGCCATGGTCAGGATTCAAATCTTAGCAATGACCCTGGCAGCACAGTGACCTGAAATGGTGGAGTCTGGCTGGATTATGAAAAAACATGTCCTGGATTTTCATGCCTATCTGGAATGGATTCATGGTACAGAGCTATGCCCAGAGTGTGGACTGAGATAAGTTGTCACAGGAGATGAATCCTGGATCATGGTGTCAGCAACCTCTGGGCTGCTTAACTAATTGCAAGTAGCTCATTGCTCCTACCTGGAGCAGGGTTCCATGGAAAGTATATAAATTAAGCCGAGTATTCACTGATGAGAGCAGTATGATGGGGAACGATGCAAAGCACCAAGGGGGCTCAGGGAGCCTAGCTTTGGGCTGTGGAAGACCAGAGAAGCATAAGGCTGAGAGATGAGCAAGGGCCTTGTCTAATCACAAAGATTATATGTGGAAGAGATGGATTATTGGAAACTGAGCACTATGACAAGTCATCAATGTGACACTTGCAAAAAGAAAGAAAGAAAGAAAGAAAGAAAGAAAGAAAGAAAGAAAGAAAGAAAGAGACGAATGCAGTTTGGGGCTGCATTAGCAGAAGCATCATGTTTGAGAAACAGGATGTGGTAATGCCACTTTTTAGAGCACTGGCAAGGGTGTTTCCACATGAGACTGGAGGCCTGTGTTCGCTTTTTGCCCTCCCACCCCTGCAGCTGACACCCCCAGGTTCCACGCATGACCACATCACTGGCAGCTGTTCTTTAGGGATGGGCGAACGCGGTTTGGAAGTTTGGACCGAACTCAACCAGTTCGGTCGACCGAACCAAACTTCTGAACCAAACTCGATTTTCGAACCGAACCGAACTTCTGAACTCAGTTCTGTTCGTCCATCCCTAGTGTTCTTCCCTGCGCAGTCTACCTGCACTCGCCTCTTCACCATAGAGCTGCAGTCACTACTCGGGTGTCCTAGGTTGATGGCTGCAAGACTATGGTGCTGAACACAGGTTCACACCCCAATAGACGGGCAGCATGGGGCAGCTGCATGAGCACCCTGTGCCCCCCCACAACACACAGGAGGAACACCTGCCTGGTGCTTTGCCCTGGTTTATCTGCATGGCAAAATCAATTCATAATAAATGTATGATAAGCATACCAAGACAAATTTACTAATTTAAAAATAAAAATATAAAATATAAATAAACAAAAACAACAAACATAACAAAATGTGGCACAAAAAATAATAGAATAAAATAAAATAGAAAACAAAAAGCTAAATATAGCAAGGTGAAATAGTGGGGGAATCACCATCGACAGAGGGTAATTTCAGATGTTACACGCTCCCAGGTCGCCACAGTGAATCCCCAACCGTGGAAAGCTGCCTAATTCCCACCCATGGTTCCGACAGGCCTCAAACAGACATGACGGGAGCGGTACCACAGCAAGGAAACAGACAGCCAGGCCATGATCTGGGACAGCACAACAGACGTTACACCGATCCCGGACGGTGGCAAGAACCCCCAGAAGCCACTGGGGTGGGATGGGACACAGTCATGGCCGACCGAGGGCAAAGGAAGCCAAGAGCGCTAGAAGGCACCACCCACACTAGGGAAATGGGAAGGGAGGGGGAGGAGAACGGCAGAGCCGCACACACACACAACAGGAAGAAGGAAGCCACGGACAGAGCAGAACAAAAATCACACACACACGCCAGCGGGCACACGCACAGCCGAAAGGGACAGTAACCCAGGGTGAGGCTCACAGGGGCACACAAGGGCACCACAACAATAGGACAGGAATGGACAGACACCCAGGAAGAGTCACGGGGACAGGGCATCCCACAAACATAGGAGCAGCCACTCGGGGGGGGGGGAATGGGGAACACCGCACCGGGGGGCCCAACAGAGAGCGCCAAAGAAAGGGGGCAGAGGTCACCAACGGGCAAGGATACAGGAGGGGGAAGGGGACGGAACAGAGTGGGATACGGGGGTAGGCGCCCCAAACCCCAGGGACAGCACAGGCAGCACGAGGCATCCAACAGCAACACAGGGTGCTGAACCAACGGGTTCCCATGCTGACAAAGCAGGGTCACAGGGGAAGAGGAGAGGGCCAAGGCAGATCCCAACAGCAAGACACCCTGTCCCAGATGAACATGCGCGGCCACCAAGGGACCGAGCCCCAAGCCGCGGACAGCTGATGTAGCAACCCCACCCCACCCCCAACAAGGGGAAGCCGGTTGTCACAGGCAGGGGAACCCCAGACACAGAACGACATGGAGGTATCATGGGGGCAGGGGCTGGTCACAGACACAGACGGTGAACCAGTGGAGCAAGGGCAGCAAAGGTCCACACGGAGCCCCAGGACACTTGTCGGAGAGCACCCAAGAGCAGAAGGGGTGGTGGGTCACGGGAGCGAACCCCATGGTTACAGATGGTAAAGCGCTGCCACACAGACGGCCCCGGGGTGCAGGCAAACCAACACAGCCGAGTGGAATTCAATTCAGTTCACTTTTAATTTGTACCCCATGCTCTCTCGCCAAGGCGACTTGAGGCGGCTTACAACCAAAGCAAAAGACAAAAATACAACAATATTCATGATAAATAACAATAGCAATGTCCAATATGGACCAACACAAAAATTATCACAGTGCAAAAATTACAAATTATCCCATCATCCTACCTCCATGCCCATTCATCCCATTCCTGCTGCCACCAGGAAAGGGTGAATCTACCACTCCCTCCCACCCTCTCCTTCCCTCACGTAATTCGATACAACAGTATATCAACATTATTACAATATTTCACAATTCATATCATCCCATCCATATGCTCCATCCCTGCTGCCACCAGGGAAGGTACCCATCAACTCCCCCCTGCCCCCTGCTCTTACCAGGAAGGAGGGACCTATCATCCACACACTTTACAATAATACAGCAATGAGCTAAATGATATCAAAATACATATTTCTTCTACAAAATCGATAACACATAACCATTCCATCCCTGACCTAATTCCAAAATCGCGGCCCCATCCTAACCCCACCTCACCCAGTACCTTCCCCTGCTGCCACCAGGTGTTGGTGCTGCCCCACCCCTCAAAAAACCCACCATTCAGTATACCTTCACCCAACACAACCCCCTCCCCCCCAAACCCAACACAGAGCAACTCACAAAAACAACAGGCTTCTGAATCCCTTGTGGTCCCCGAAGGGCCCCAAAGGGCCGCACCCTTTGACTGCGGCCCTTCGGCTCACAGATCGCTTTTGTGCCCCCCCGGCAGCTTCGGGTGCAGGTCACGGGGTCAAGCCAGGGCACCCAACCCATGTGCCCTGGCTTCCTTGGCTCCTCCGGTACTAACGCGGTGTTCTTCTCCCCGCAGGTGGAAACAGCGGGGGACCGAGGCGGCAGCAAGCAGCGGGATTGGAGGCAGCAGCAGCAGCACAGCGGCATAGTTCTGGCCAGATGGAAGGCAGGTGGAGGAAACAGATGGAGCCGGGACAGCAGCAGGTCCAGAATGGGAAAGATGTAGCAGGTCACAAAATGGAATGGCCAGGGAGGTGCAGGGAGTGCACAGTGGAGATGACAGTCGAGGCACAGATGACTCTGGGGGGACCTACAGCCAGCTACACAGGGTCACGAAGGAGGGCGGGACGGGGTGGCTCAACAGATGAACATAGTGTGGCCACTGCAACATGCCCCGGCAATAGCCCAACTTTGCCATGTGGTGAGCAACAAGATAGTAGGCTTCAAAAGGATCAGGACCGGTGAGCCCAACCTGAACATCTGCACGGGACCACACCTCAGACAGCGCCAGCAGCTTGGGTCCTGTGGATCGGGCAAGGTATAGTCAGCCGCAGGAGGCCACGACAGCTGTCCGAGCTCCAACAGGCGGTAATAAGATGCCCCACGTGAATGCTGGTAGCCAAGGCCCCCGAGGATGCAGCAGAAATAGGATACAGCCAGGGCAGGGCTGCCCTCTGCAAGACAGGTCTGGAAGCTGGACAAGGCACATACAGATAGAGCTGACACCATCTCAGCAGCGGACCATGACACCTGCGACCCCCCGCAACTCCGGAATGCACCCATCTGGAAAGGGACAGAGGCCCAACTCCTCTGCATGGATCCGGCACTCGCAAGTGCTAGCCACATATCCAAAGAGGCGAAGGCCCGAGCTCAGACACTGATAGGCATCCGGGAGAGTAGCAGGGGAGCTCAGGAACATTTGAACGGGCTGCGAGTGCCACAGGTCACCTAGAGCCATGGTCTCACTGTAGGTCCAGCAATGCTGACTGGCTGCGGAACTGCTGAGTGGGGCCATGGTGCAACTGGCAGAGGGTCTGATAAGCAAGGAAAGAGGGGTCCCAAAAACCACAGTAGGCAGAGGAGGCAACCAGGGGAGCTCCAAGGACACACAATAAAGGTACAGGCAGCACAATGGGATGGCTAGGAAGCGAGGCGTGGGAAGCGGACACAGCACAGCTGCAGAAACAGAATCCTGGGGACGGCCTACACACAGACAGCTGTGTTGATCAGGCAATGTACATTACCCACACAATGCCCTCACTTAGCTACCTACATACCCAAACCACAGCTCCCCCCCACACCCGAGCAACAAACACCACAATACCTGTTAGCGACTGGTACTAGGGGGCCCATGACATACAGGTGCAGCCTCCCAGTACGGTTGAGCGCCCCTGTGCCACCCAGACCACCTGTTAATGCAGAGCTCACTACCAATTAGCAATGCACCAGGGTGCAGGCCCCAATGGACAGCTGCTGGTGCGTGGGTGTGTTCCGGCCACAGGCCCCTCATAGCGTGCTGGAACCCACAGCACAACGGCAGGAGCGACCCTCTGAGCAGTGTGCCTAACCACGCCCGGTGCTCTAGGGGCACTTACCTGCACAGCTTCTCGCCAGTATCAGCCATGGATGCCAACCAGTGGGATGCCCATTAGCTCTTACTGGAGGTCATAGCTGAGTGGAACTGCCAGCACACTGAGCTCCTGCAGGTCACCACAGAGCTGCTCCAACTGTACACAGGTGTTCGGATCAGGACTGCGTGGCCCGGTTCATTGCAAGCAGCTTGCTTGCCCACCACAGGTGCCGTCGCATCCAGGCCATGCGCACGTCGCGCAGGCTGTCTGGGGTTTACCGCAGGGCTATGCTGATTGCACGTACCCATCCAGCTTCCCTCAGGTATGCAGCTCTTCGCCACTACTGGAAGAGGGCGGCCCTCCTCAGTGAATTCATGCTCACAATGCCCACCCAAAGGTGCCTCTGGGCCGTGCACAGGGCCCAGCAATGGTGGGAGTGGTCCCTAACATGATGGGATGATGCTGCTTGGAGGGTCCACTTCAGGATGGATCAGCATACCCTCCAGAGACTAGCAGAGCTCCTGCAGTCCTGGCAGGATCGACAGCACACCCCTATGTGGTCCTCTATACCTATTGTGCAGTGGGTGGCCATAGCAGTCTGGGCCCTGGCCATCCCGGATTTCTGCCATTCCGTGGCGCAACACTTCGTTATGGGTCTGACAACCGTCACCTGCATCATCCGCAACTTCTGTGAGGCTGTGAAGGTGGTCCTCCTTGACCGCATGATCCAGCTCATGGATCAGGAGGCTGTGATGGCCAGCTTCGAGGCTTCCGGGTTCCTGATCTGCCTGGGCGCTATTGACAGCACCCATGTCGGGATCCTCCATCCCCCCACACACACGATGATGCAGCCGAGTACATCAACAGGCAGGGATACCATTCACTGCAGCTGCAGGCCGTTGTAGATCACTGGGGCTGGTTCACGGATATCTTCATCGGCTACTCCGGCCGCAGCCATGATGCCCAGATCCTCGCCATCTCCCCCCTCCTCGCACGGATGTACAGGGGGGGCTATGCTAACATGCGGATGACCCGGATTGAGGGGGTGTTGATGCCCCCCTGCATAATTGGGGACCCAGCCTATTTACTGCTCCAATGGCTCATGAAGGCGCATCCAGTGGCCAGGAACCAAATGGAGTCCCTGTACAACACCCGGCTGTGCACATCGAGGATCGTGATTGAGAGGGCCTTCCGTGCCCCCAAGCAAAGATGCAGATACCTTTCCAGGCGCCTGAACTACTCGGTAGAGACCTCCGCGCTCGTCATTGGTGCCTGCTGCATGTTGCACAATATCTACGAGACCGATGGGGCAACTCTGGGGGATCTCATGCCACAGCGGCCAGCTGGCCCAGTCCCGCTGTATGTGAATGAGGCGAACCCCAGGAAGTACAGTTATGCTAAGCAGATCAGAGCAGCACTTACTAGGCACATATCACGGGTGCCCTTGCCCTGAGGCTACTGGGGTGCCGCAGAGGAGTGTGGCCTGTGAATCCCCAATAGTCCCCGGTGCCAGCGAGTTGTAGCCCCATACCATGTCCTGTGGGTGTTCCCTCCCCTCCGGGTCCCATGAGGTGTGTGCCTCATTGCCCCAGGGTCCATGGTGTGGCACCCCTGGCATAGCCATGCCCACTAGGCCCATAGCCTGTCCTGCTACATGCAGGGTCCCCACACAGCTTACCTAGGAAGAACAGACATGATGGTTATAGTGTATAATGGTGTGTTTATTTTATTTACAGTGCCCTCCGTGCCCCACTTCCCCCTCTTCTTCCCCCCCAACCCATCCTGCTTCCTGGACCGCCCTCTCCGTTGTCTGGCAGGCACCTCTATGACCTGTGAGTCGCCCTCACCCGCACTGTCATTTCCCCTCCATTGGTTCCTGGCTTGGGCCCGGGTCCTGACTGCCCTCTGCAGCTGGTGTTGGGGGCTGGACTGGGGTCGATGATGCCTGCTGCTGCTGCACCTGCCTGGGCAGCTGCTGCCATTGCATCCCCTCTGGGATGGGCAGTCGCATTCATGGGCCCTGTGGTTGGGGCTGCAGCAGGTGCTGTGGGATGGGCACTGGCGGTGGGATGGGTGGTAGGTGCAAAACTGCAGTTTGTATGGTACCTGTGGGTGCAGCTGCCATTATGTATGCGTTCATGGTTCCCGTGTGGAGCAGCAGCGAGGCACCGATCTCGAGTGACCGATCCAGTTTCCTGGAGTGCTCGGTGTCCATGCGGTCGATGGGGTCTGTCAGCCACTCAAATGCCTCTATTTGCCGGGTGTAGTCCTGTCTCTCCAGCCTCCTCTCCTTCCGCATCTCAGCCACCAAGTGCCTGTCCCGTCCCTGCACCTGCTGCACGGCTCTGTCGGTTGCTGCCTCCATCCTGTCTATGGATGCAATCATCTCCCCCCCACCCCACTCCTCCTCTGCAAAGTCCTCCCGCCAGCGTCGTACATGTGCCCTGTGTTCGCGCATCCGCCGGGCCGGTGACACGGGTCCCTCTCATGCCCGGCCTGGCTGTGCAGGTCGTGGGTCTGTGGGATAGAGGTTAGGTATGCTCGGTTGGGCACCCATTAGCTGCACGTGTACCTCCCCTGATTGGCGCGGGGGGGGGGCTGGGATCCCTGCCCGTCCGTCCCCCCTTCCCTTGGGTGGTTGGGTCCCCTCCCCTCCCTCCATGTAGCTGTGCCCTGCAACCCCACCCTTGTTCCCTTGTAGGCACCCTTGGCGCTCCTTCTGGCAGCTGTGCCTTCCTTTCCCTTGAGGTCCCTGGGGGCCGTGTGTGCATGTTCATCCACTCCCCCTTGTGCCACTGCCCTCTGTCGACCTGTCAGTCTGCCCCCCCACCCACTCACCTTGCTGCTCCTCCTTAGCCTCGCCCTCCTGCAGCTGTGTTACTGCTCCTGTGTGGGAACGGGCGTGGTGCTGTTACATCAGGGTGCGTGTGTCCCGTCCCCTGTGTCCCTCCTGCACCCCCTTCCACCTCCTGGCACCCAGTGGGCCCCGTCCCTTCCGCTTACCTTCCTCCATGCATTCCACCGCTCCCGGTGCACCTTCCTGCTCTGTTACCTCCACGTCTGTGGTTAGGGAGGGGTGGGTGGGTTAATTCGGTTCGCTGCCTTTTGGTCCCCACCTCCTCCCACGGCTGTGTCCGTGTTGGCCTCTGTGCCTTCCACACCCTGTGCCTACCTTCGATGTCTGTCTCCGAGTCCTCCGTGGCCGCCTGCTCTATGGGGCTCTGCTCCAAGTGCTCCCCTCGTGTCCACTGGCTCAGGGTCACCAGTGTGTCATCATCGGAGGCCCCTGACCTGGACATGGGCTCCTCGTGCCTGTCCGTGGCAGGGGCCTGCTGCTTCCAGAGGTCCAGGACTGTTCATCTTGGGGTGGGGGGGCAGTGGTGTGTGCGGGTGCTGCCATGGGTGGCGGTACCTCCTCCCTTGTCCGGCCCTGCACCACGGCACTCCCTACCAGTCTGGGTGCCATGATGGAGCCCTTCATTATACACGATCCGATCAAGGGCATCATAATGGGACTGGACCTCTGGTTGTTGTCCTTAATGTTCTTGTAGCCCCTCTTTAGCTCCTTGGACTTGGACCTGCATTGTGTTGCAGACCTGTGGTATCCTGCCTCTTCCATCTCCTGGACTATCTGGTCGAACACGTGCTCGTTGCGCTTGTTGACCGTGAGCTCAATCTGGTTTTCAAGGGACCCCCAGTTCTTTATGAAGTCCTGTGTCTCCTTGACTCCCCACTATCCCCCTCTCTGGTACCTCCATTTCCCTGCTGGCCATGACGGCTCCAGTGCCACCTCCTCCTCCTCCTCCCTGCTGGTGTCCTGTGGGAGTTCCGGCCCTCGGGCTCTTTTCCTGGTCTGTTAGGTGGACATGGGGGGTTGAGTGCTGTGCATTATCCATTCTGGACCCCCCCTCCCTCCCTCCCTCCCTCCCTCCCTGGCTGTCCGCTGCCCTTGCACCCCCCCGGCCATCCCCCCACCCGTTGTGGTATCCTTACCCATTTCCGGAGGGCCTCCATCCCCTGTTGGGTGTCCCTCTGTGGGTTTTTCAGGTGCTGCTGCTGCTCTTCCACTTGCTCCATCGCCATGTCGTCTCTCTTCCTGTTCTCCGTTGTCTCGCCTCCACATTCCCCTGCTGCTGCTTGCCCTTTAAATATCCCTCCTTGTTCCGTTTGTTGGTTGTTGCCTGGCAGCGACACTGTGTGCGTTCGCCACGGTTGGGAATCGTTCTGTTTGATCCCCCCTGGCGGTTGCTGTTCAGACATTACTTTTTACTGTTTCCTGGTGGGAACTGCATTGATCATGGTTCTGGACCTGGTTCCATTCCGAGCTCCAGAACCCTGGTTGACTTTGGCCCCTACCGGTGATTGACTGGGGTGAACATCTGGCTGTTGCTGAACAGATGTTCGGGGCTCTTTGGTCACGCTGGGGGTTTGTGTGTGATTCAGTGTGGTTGACTGATCTCGTAACGTCTGAAATTACCCAGAGTTCATCCCAACACTTCCAAAGCATCTTTGTTCCTTTTAATCAAGGCAAGAGCCATTTTAGCCAAATTTCTAATGAAAACATCATCTTTAGTTATAGCCAGAAAAATTAATAAGGGTTGAGATGACCAGTGAATCTTATTCTGGATCACTGGAATCAAACATTTCTGGCAATACACTTCAGTATGTGGACAGTAAAATAATAAATGAAGTAGATCTTCAGTTTGAAGAAGATTACAAGTGCACAATCTGAGGGCATATGGAAGCCGTTTCCATCTCCCAGACAACACCCTGGAGGGGATAAGATCAAATCTAAGAAGGGTTAAAGCTCTACTTAGGGCTTAGGGCAGAATTTGCCAAAACTAACAGATAAGGTTCCAACTTGGGAGCTTTTAAAAAAAGATGATATAGAGGAGCAGATTTTAAATTGGCAATTTTCCTCATATCCACCAAAATAGGCAGATCAGCCAGTTGTCTATGAATCATGAATTTTATCTTAGAATTAGACATGTGCGCTAATGCCTTGACAATTTGCCCCGTCATTCTCAGAAGTAGAATAAGTTTCTTATACCACTGAGACATAAGAGTGGAAGTTGTAAACTCAGTAAGGCAGAGATGAGGGAGCCTGTCTTCAGACATGCTCCTTAACCCTCAACCAATAAAAAACGTAGGCCAAATCAAAGTTTTACTGTGACCAGCAACATCAGTTTCAAGTCTTACAAGGTTAGCTGGAGTATTCTTTGGTACGGATAATATCGCATGTAAAAAACGGTCTTGAAAGAACTCCAGTTTGTCCCTAAGAAAAGCGCCCCAAATTTCAGCACCATGTAAAGCTTGTGGACTGGCCTTCAAATCTAAAAGCCTCAAAGCAGGAGTTATAAGCTTCCTCCCATCCGTCCTCCAGAATTTAACAAGCCCCCCAATAGATTCGTCCATTTTTAATTTGATAAATTCTGCATACTTGACCCAGAATCCAGTAGCAGAAAAAGTCAGTCCCAGATAGCGATAAGACTGTACCTGGTTGAGTCTGATACTATCAAGCACCCAATTATACTTATGAGGGCTCTTAGCCACAAGAAGAACTTTTAGTTTTCTGATAATTAATTTTTAACTGATTGTTCTTCCAAAAAAAACCCAGGGCTTCCAGGAGTCTCTTCAACCCCAGTCTGGCATTTGAAACGAGAACCATAGATCAGTGGTTCTGAGCCAGTGGGTTTGCCTCACTGGTCTTAGGAAGGTCCTAAGTGGAGCTCAGGGCACCCTGGAGGCCCCCAAATCCTGTTGCAGCTGCTTCATATTCCCAGCTGCATCCCCTCCTGCCACTTGTTCTGGCCACTATGCGGATGAGGGCGGGATGAGTAGGGACATGGCTTCCACAACTTCCCACAACTCTGTCTCCTGCACCTTCCAGCTGCCTTATACCATATCCCAGTTCCTTCCGTGACTGCACCCCTCCAACCTCCTGGCTACGCCTACTCCTGGATTTTTTTTAAAGTGGCTCCTGGATTTTTAAAAAAAGGGTTTTGGTGAGCCTTGCCTATCGGCGGTGGCTCCAGGCCCTTCATGGCCATCCCCAGCGGCACCCTGCCACCACACAGTGTGGTGTGTGCTTGTGGTGTGAACGTAGCCAAGCGATAGCCCTTCCCTCTCCCCTGGATTCTCTTCCCTTCCCCCCATCAGTGTGCAAGTCCTTCCTAGGCCCCCTTGTTCCTTGGGCCCCCTTTCCCCGGTCTCCCGTCACTGCTCCCACGACTCCTTCCCTGCCCCCTTCTGTGGTGTGGGTCTTGTGAGCTGTGAGTGTGGGTGTGACCCAAGGCTCCCTCCAATGCTTGATGCCCTATGATGATAGGGGCCTGGGCTCTGTAAGGCCTAAAGGTCCACATGCTATCCTGATGGGCAGTTATCCCTCGAGAGAAAGCCACAGCATACAGAGCCAGGGCGTGTGCATGGGTAGTGGGGATGTGCGGATGTTGGAGACCCCTTTCCCTTCACCCTTTCCCCCTAACCTAACCCTTCCCCATAACAAAATCACCAGCCACTACTCCCCCCACTTTAGAGCCACCCCAATGGATATAGCAAAGGAAGTAGGGGAACTCATTCGTGTGGTGCAATCCCTGGCCCTTGAGGTCCGGGACTTACGGGAAGAACAACAGACCCTGGCCACCGTGGTGACCCAAGTCCAGGCTACCCCTGCGGGGCCTCCCCCTGCAGTGGCTCCTGTGGTAGCCCCTGTGCCAGTGGCCACTGCGGTGGCAGAACCCCGGGAGTCCTGGGGACCCCATATTGACAAATATTTAGGGGACTATAGGGCCTTCCAGGAATTCTTGGCCTTATGCAAACTGACTTTTCAATACAACCTCAGACTTACCTGACTGACACCCTAAAGGTAGCATATATCATAGGGAATTTGAGGGGCACGGCCCTGGAATGGGCTACTACCCTACTAAAGGGGAACAGCCCATTGCTGTCCAATTATGCTAACTTTGTAAAGGAATTCACCTTCCTTTTTGACCATCTGCATCAGGTGCAGGATGCAGAGACGGCAATCATGTCCTTAAGACAAACTAGAGGCGGGCTCTTGGAGTACATAACACAATTCCAGCAATTGGCCCTGGAATTGCAGTGGCCAAATTATGTTCTCAGGGTCATGTTTCGACGAGGGTTGTGTGAGGAACTCAAAGACCAGCTCACCCTCACGACCCTCCCTGATACATTGGAAAAACTTGCGACCTCGACCCTCCAGATCGATGACTGCCTCTCTGAGAGGTGCCGCAAAAGGAAACATAAACCTTGGATGTTTGCCCCTCGACTGTTCCCCCTTCCTCCGCCAGTGGCGGCCGGTCCTAAGGCGGCCGAACCAGAGCCAATGCAACTCGGTGCTTCATGGGGACCCCTGACGGCGGAGGAGAAAGAGAGACGATGGCGGTCACGCTCCTGTTACTACTGCAGAGAACCCTCCCACTTTGTCCACGACTGCGCCTCACTGACCCCACCATGACGAGAAAAGGGAAACACCAAGGGTCGGGATGGCCAGGGAGCTGACCATCCCACACATGGGATGGAGCAAAGCCATTTATGAATTCCCTTGACGATTCGTCTGGATTCCAGTCGGTCCATCGTCATATGGGCCCTGGCGGACTCTGGAGCAACCGGCAACTTTATAGACAATAGCCTGCTGCGCAAATACGCTATCCCTACTCAACTCAAGGCCATTCTGTCAATGGTTCTCCACTGGTCTCCGGACCTATTACCATACAAACCCAAGTGTTGCAATGTGTGGCAGGCAAGCACCGGGAATCCTTGTCCTTTGATGTGGTTTGCACTCTTCTCTTCTTGGTAGTGTTGGGACTACCCTGGCTTGGACAGCACAGTCCCTAAATCGACTGAACTGCGAGACAAGTGTATTTCAGCTCCCTGTATTGTAAGGCAACATGCCGATACCCAAGACCCAGCAACGCTGGGGTATTAGCCGTGACGACTGGACTGCTGTTGACCTAGTTTCAACTGCCGCCTGAGTATGCTGATTATGCGGATGTGTTCAGTAAAGTTCAAGCAGCAGAGCTACCACCCCACCGAGCCTACGGTTGTCCCATTGATCTTCTTCCTGGCAAGGAACACCCATTTGGGCAGATTTACGCCCTCTCAACCCCAGAGTTGGGAACCCTTCATCAATACCTAGATGAAAGCCTTCGGAATGGCATCATCCGGCACTCTTGTTTGCCTGCAGGGGCCCCCTTCTTCTTTGTTTCAAAGAAAGATGGGGTCCTCCGACCTTGTATAGACCATCGAGGGTTGAACACAATAACAATCAAAAACAGATATCTCCTCCCACTGATTCCAGAGCTGCTGAATCGCCTGCAGGGAGCTACTATACTAAACTGGACCTACATGGGGCCTATAACTTGGTATGGGTCCGCCCCGGCGACGAGTGGAAGACGGCTTTCCGCACATGATATGGACACTACGAGTACCTGGTCAATGTGGTTTGCATGGCAGTTTGGACTTGTTAATGCCCCTGCTACGTTCCAGCATTTTATTAATGACATTTTGCGAGACCTCCTGGACGTATCACTCATTGCATATTTGGATGATATTCTCATCTATTCATCATCCCTAAGTCAGCACATGCAACATGTACGTCAGGTATTGCTGAGGCTCTGGGAAAACAAATTATACTGTAAAGGGAAAAAGTGTGCATTTCATTTAATGATGGTCAAGATTCTGGGCTTTGTGATTACCCCTACCGGGGTTGAAATGGACATGCGGAAGGTAGAAGCGAATCTACGATGGCCAGCCCCCAAGGTGGTGAAACCCCTTCAATGTTTTCTGGGGAGCACAAAGTATTACAGACACTATATCCCCAGCTATGCGGCCATCACTACCCCGCTAACCCAGTTGCTGAAAAGGAACCAACCTCTGGGGCTTTGCCCAACAGCGTAGTTTCGAGCATCTCAAGCATGCCTTTACCTTGACCCCTCTCCTGCAACATCTGGACTTTGAGCGCCCGTTCTATGTGGAATCCTTTGCGTCCAGCACTGTTATTGGGGCAGTACTGCTACAAGACACCCCGACATCCACCCAGCTCTTACCATGTGCCTATTACTCTCACCAACTCACCCCCGCGGAACAAAACGACACTATCGTTGATAGGGAACTTCTTGCCATCAAAGTGGCAATCGAGACCTGATGGCACTACCTTGAAGGGGCAAAACACCCCGTAACTGTGATCACCAATCACAAGAACTTGACATTTTTACAAACAGCACAAATAAACAATGCTCAACATGCCTGCTGGGCTTTATTTTTTGCTAGATTCACATTCCTTATTCAGTATCACCCTGGACATTTAAATGTATTGGCAGATGCCCTCTCACGCTACTACGACAGACAAGGCAGTGATACTAAATGGAAAGGGGCCATATTTAACCCCAAGGTATTTGCCGCCTCCTATGTAAACCTGGAACAACTCCAGGAAGCAAGCAGGGGCGAAGTACCTGAAGTCCAGGATCCGGAGGTCTGACTGGAAAGGGGACTATGGAAACGAAAGGGACAGGTAGTAGTTACCCCCTCATGTCATCCCCAAATCCTGTGGGCCCACCATGATGCACCCCTGGTGGGGCACCCTGGCTCCCAACGGACTCTGCAGATAATTCACCACTTCTTGTGGTGGCCGTCTATAGTGCCTGATGTACATCGTGATGTCAAGCAATGTGCTGTCTGTGCTCGAACTAAAATTCCTCAAAGGCCCCCCATAGGACTCCTCCAACTTTCTCTGCCCCTGAAAGGACCCTGGCAGAGGGTGGGGCTCGATTTCATTGTCGAGCTCCCACCCTGCAAA
>QEPC01010142.1:1901710-1916445 GCA_003113815.1 Sphenodon punctatus
CCTCGAGGCTGGATTACTGCAACGCGCTCTACGTGGGGCTTCCCTTGTTCCTGGTTCAGAAGCTGCGGCTAGTGCAGAATGTGGCAGCCCATCTCCTTATGGGGATGGGTCATTGGGAGCACATTACACCTGTGCTCCGGACTCTGCACTGGTTGCCAATAGCATGCTGAGCTAGGTTCAAGGTTTTGATGTTGATCTACAAGGCCCTTCATGGTCTGGGCCCCTCGTACCTCAGGGACCACCTCACCCTCCATGCCCCAGAGCAGCTCCTTCAGTCAGCTGGGGGTGTCTTTTTGGAGATTCCCCGCAGAAAGCGGGGGGCCACAATGGAAAGGGCATTCTCGGTGGCCGGGCCGCACCTTTGGAACTCCCTTCCAGAGGAAGCTCGCCTGGCCCCAAGCCTGTTGATATTCCGGCGGTGTTGTAAAACCTGGCTGTTCGCCCAGGCCTTTGGGGTGGGGGGGTGGGTTAGGTTTTTTTTATCTCCCCTACCCTGCTTATTGTTTTAATGTTAAATTGTATCCCGGGGCCCTGTTTTAAATACCTAAATGGTATTTTGATGTATTTTAAACTGTTTTATATTTGTTTTTTATATGTATTTTTATTATTGTTGGATGCTACCCTGAGCTGTCTTCAGGAGGGGCTGGGTTTTAATTCAGAAAATAAATAAATAAATAAATAAATAAATAAATAAAACAATGCTCCTAACACCTCATTAGGGCACTCTCCTTTTTTTTATCATGTACGGTTTTCATCCACAAATCGCCATCCCTGACCTTCCCTCCACGATGGTTCGTGCTGCAGGTGCTCTTGCTCTTCAAATTAAGCGCAATCATTGCTTTGCTTTATCGCTCCTCACCAAACCCCAGAAACAGTACAAGCATTATGCGGACAAACAATGTCAAAACGCCCCTGCATTTCATCCTGGGGATATGGTATGGATCGATCAGCGTCATTATCCATCCAAGCGCCCGTCCCCTAAGTTGGACTACAGATTTATTGGACCCTTTCCTATTTTTCACCATCTTAACACCGTCACCTATCAGGTGAAACTACCCCCCCCCCCCATGTACGCCTTCACCCTTCCTTTCATGTCTCTTTGTTAAAATGATGGGAACCTTCAACATATTCAGCTACGGCACCTGCCCTGGATCCAGTCTCGGTGGACGGCTCCAAACCAGAATACGAGGTCAAGGTCATCTTAGACTCCTGCTATCACAGAGGCCAACTTCAATACCTCCTGGACTGGAAGGGGTACAGGCTGGAAGAACGCACATGGGAACCTGCGTTGCACGTTTCTGCTCTGCACTTGCTCCGTTTGTTTCATCGATGCTACTCCTGGAAACCAGGCCCCCACTTGGGGGCCTTTCGGGATCTTTCACGGGTGGGTGGGGGTGGGGTATTGTCTGTTGGAGAAACAGCTCCAGGTGACATCAACCTTTTGCACTAACAAACCCTAATGACCACTAGGGGCATTGGGAGTAGAGATAGTGAGTTAGTATGTGTGTCACTTTAACCTTTCTGATCTCTGCTTCTAAGCCCCCCTTCCCCCTCTCAGGTGGGATGTGCCCAGGAAGCTCCTACTGAACTTCCTCCTTCTTCCTGACCTTTCTCCATTCCTCTCTTCTCTCTCTGACCTTCAACATGACCGGCCAGTCGGCCACCATGCTGGTGGCAGCTAGCTAATAAGATCTAATGATAGGCCTTTCCTATCACAATGTATTTCTCAATAAAGTAGATTATTTAAATCTAGAAACAATCTCCAAGGTGTTGATTACTTCTAAGCTGTTGCTACTGAGAATTCAAGCTATTATCTTTTGTTGTGTGTAAACTCTGCTGATGCCTAGCCAGAGCTCTAACAGGTCCTGGCACAGTAGGCAGTGAAAATTTGTTGTTGTTTTTTTTTGACCACTAATAAAATTCCAACATAGGGTTATGGGCCCAGAATCCTCCCGAAAATCCTAACAGATGTTTTGGAACTCGAATTGAATCTCAGAAGAGAAAAGCACAGCTTTTTTTGTTTTTGTTTTTGTTTTTTTGGGAACAAAAGAAACAGAATGGAGACAGCCCAAGGCAGCCTCAGCATTCCAATGTCGGAGGGAACGAATTTCAAGGATTGGTATTTCCTTATGAAGTCTTGCTTGAAGAGTCAAGGTCTTTACAATGTGCTGATAACACAGAGGCCAACAGCTGCAGGAGCTGACCGAGACCATTGGAACAAACAGAACAACAAAGCTCTTGGAATCCTTGGGATGCATGTAAGCCCAAAGCTGTTTGTTCATTTTGAGGGTGTGGAATTGGCCAGCAAAGTCTGGAAGAAGCTGGAAGAACTTTATAACCGTAAAAGTTCCAGCGAAGCACTTTTTATCATTCAAAGGCTCTGTAATATGAGGCTAAAAGATAATGAAGATCCCACAGAGCATGTAAGCCAAATCCAGTCTCTTGCAAAAAGGCTGAAAGATTCAGGAATAGACCTTGGAAAAAATGGAAGCTTGGGATTCATTTTGAATTCTTTGCCTCCTTCATATAAACCTTTAAAAATTGCAATTGAAGTATCTGATGCAACAGTTGACTTAAAATATCTCTCCAGTAGACTCAATGAGCATTTTATCAGAGAGACAAAGCAAACTTCTACAGACCAGATTGCAGCTTTTAGCTCAAAGAAAGGGGACAAGAAGAGGTGCTTTATCTGTGACAGTGAGAGACATTTACATGCTAATTTTCCAAAGGGCAAAACAATGGGGAAGCCTAAAGCACCCATTACTGCTGAGACAGAGTGTCTGCAAAAAACTGCCAGCTCTGAAAGAAAGAATCAGAAGGCAAAAAGAAAAATCAAAAGTTTTAATGCAATGTCAGAAGTCAATGAAAATGTTTTTTATATTGATTCTGGTGCTTCTGAAAATCTCTTCAAAGATGTAGAATTATTCTCAGAAATTGATATGGGCTACTCAGTTCCTATTTCCTTAGCAGATGGGAGAGAAATATGCTCAAAACCGGTAACTGGTATTCTGCCTGGTGTCCCACCCCTACTACGTGAGCAAATGGGAGTCATGAACTGGTGCAACAGGTGATGAGAAGGGGTGTTGGAGAAACAGCTCCAGATCACATCAACCTTTTGCACCAACAAACCCTAATGACCACTAGGGGCATTGGGAGTAGAGATAGTGAGTGAGTTACTGTGTGTGTCACTTTAACCTTTCTGATCTCTGCTTCTAAACCCCCCTTCCCCCTCTCAGGTGGGATGTGCCCAGGAAGCTCCTACTGGACTTCCTCCTTCTTTCTGACCTTTCTCCATTCGTCTCTTCTCTCTCTGACCTTCAACATGACTGGCCACCATGCTGGTGGCAGCTAGCTAGTAAGATCTAGGGATAGGCCTTTCCTATCACAATGTATTTCTCAATAAAATAGATTATTTAAATCTAGAAACAATCTCCAAGGTGTTGGTTACTTCTAAGCTGTTGCTACTGAGAATTCGAGCTATTTTCTTTTGTTGTGTGTAAACTCTGTTGATGCCTAGCCAGAGCTCTAACAGGTCCTGGCACAGTAGGCAGTGAAACTTCATGGTTTTTTTGTTTTTGACCACTAATAAAATTCCAGAGGCCATGGACAGGGCTGCCCCCTGCCAGAGCCATGTCCAGGCAGCCCGCAAAGTGCTTTCCCACTCCTCTTGCACTTAACCAGCGGGGGGGGGGGACCTCCCCTGACTGTGCAATTGGAGGGTCAGGCACTCCCCAGGAGCCAAGCAGTGCCCAGGGATCCCCCCCAGGCCGCGCCACAAACCAGAAGAGCGGTGTGGCCTGGATTACAGCAGGTTGCCAAGGCAACCACAAATGAGGCCACTGCCCCCGCAGTGCAGCAGGGACGGGGTCCTGAGAGCAGTGAAGGGTGTGCAGAGCTGCAGCAATGTTCAGGTGGCTGCAGGCTAAACAGGAAGGTGGGGCTAGGGGCATAAAAGCCAGCACCAGCTATAGCTGAGTGCTGATGATCAGAGCTACTGAGAGACTGGCGTCCTGAGAAAGCTAAGTGTTGTCTTATTGTCTGGACTATTGTGTTTGTTGTTGGATTAATGGATATCCTTGTGACCCTTGAGTGGACCCGTCCCTCCTTGTCCTCCCTACCATGTGATTGGGAAGTGATTGTTGAGTGTGGTGTGAGGGTGGTTCCCCCCAGTCCTGGGCTCCTGACCTCCCTTCCCCCATCCTTGAAGTATATGTCCTTTTCTTCCCTTACCCTCCAGTCCTTGGGATTCCTGTCCTCCTTTACACCCCACTCCTCAACTCATGACCCCCCTAAAGCCCCGTGTACCCTGCATGATAGAGAGAGTGAGAGAGAGAGAGAGAGAGAGTGGAGATATCTCAGGTCTTGTTTGGCTCTGCGCCCAATGATGATAGTGGCCTGATTCCTGTGGAGTCTAAGGGCCAACATGCTATCCTGGCAGGCCTTTTCCCCACGAGAGTCTCCTTGCAAGCCTCAAGACCAGAGAGTGTGCTAGAACCCCTGTTAGTTCCCTCTTATTCCCCCTACCCCTGTGACAGAGTGATGTGTGAAATCCTTACCATTTCCTGTGTTCTGATGATCCCTTGATCTCAGTTACCTGATGTCAGGGGTGGGCCAATGAAATTTTATTTTATTAAAACATTTGATATCCCACCCCTCTTGCCAAAGGCAGGTCAGAGCAGCTTCTAATATATACAGATATAAAAATACACAAACAACAACATAAAACATCTAAAAAAGAGGGAAGAGGATAAAAGGGGGAAACATCCCACCTGCCAGGAAAAAGAGGAGGAAGGAAAAAAATACCCCACCCTTACCACCACCACCCCAATAAAAATAAAACCACACCCTCACCCATCTCCCTCACCAAAGGCCTAGCAAAACAGCCAGGTCTTGCATTGATGCTGAAAAGAGGAGCGGTCAGGGGCCACACAGGCCTCTGCCAGGAGGGAGTTCCACAGCCTCAGCGCACCCACCAAGAACACCCTCTCCATAGTCGCCCCCTGGGATGCCCGAGGGACTTCGAGAAGGGTGCTCCTGGTTGACTGCAGGGGCCGAGCATGGGGAGTGAAGCGATCCCGGAGATATATGGGGCCCAAGCTGTATAGGGCTTTATAGGTAAGAACCAGCACCTTGAATCGGGCTCAGAAGACTATAGGCAGCGAGTGCAGAGAATGGAGCACTAGTGTAATATGCTCCCAGTGGCCCGTTCCCATAAGGAGATGGGTCCCGGCTGCCACATTCTGCACCAGCTGTAGTCTCCGAACCATCACCATGGGCAGCCCCACGTAGAGCGCATTACAATAGTCCGTCTTGAGATGATGAAAACGTGGATGATAATGCCAGGTAGGAGTCTTGTCGGGATTCAACTTCAGTCAGCTCACCCTCGTCCAGTGCCCCACAGCTGCCAGACATCATGTGAGCACCGAAACTGCGAGGTCTGGGTCGAATGAAAAAGAGAGATAAAATTGAGTGTCATCAGCATATTGTTGACAACAAATGCCAGAGCTCCTCACGACCTTGCGCAGTGGCTGCATATACACATTGAACAGGAGAGGGGACAGAATAGAACCCTGTGGGACTCCACATGAGAGGTCCCAGGGAGATAAAAAATGGTCCCCGAGCACCACTCGCTGAGTTCTTCCAGCCAGGAATGAGTGGAACCATTTGAGAACAGTCCCGCCCACCCCAGCACGGTCCCACAGGTGAGTCACTAACATCTCATGGTTAACGGTATCAAAAGCAGCCGACAGATCTAATAGAATCAGGAAAGTTGAGTGACCCTGATCTAATTAAAAGCAAAGGTCGTTGACCAAAGCCACAAGCACAGTCTCAGTGCCATAACCCGGATGAATGCCGAACTGTGAGGAATCTAGAAAACTGAGCCAGTCCGGATGCTTTTGCAACTGCTGAGCCACTACCCGTTCAATAACCTTCCCTAAAAAGGGAAGGTTAGAGGCAGGCTGATAACTGGCGAGGGAGTCAATGTCCGGAGATGGTATTTTGAGCAGGGGCCAGACCACCACTTCTTTAACACAGCTCAGCACCTGACCACCCCCGCCAGCAACGGCCCAGCATCTCCCAGCTGGCCTTAACCAGCCAGGACAGGCATAAGTCCAGTTCACAAGCGGTGCTTCTGACCATCCCAAGAACATCCTCTGCATCAGTGGGCAAGACCCACTGAAACCAATTCCACAAAGTAAGACAAGGTGGGGCTTCCATAACCACTGGCTCTTCTATTGTAATAAGTGCAGCATCAAAGCCAGGGTGAATGTGAGCAATTTTATCAGCAAAGTAACCAACAAATATGTCACAGCGGGCACTGGAAGGTTCCAGTTCCAAGCGGAGGGAGGCCAGACCGACCAACCCCCTCACCACCTGGAAAAGCTCTGCTGGACAAGACTTTGCTGATGCTATGAGGACAGCAACGATCTCCTTCTTTGCTGCCCGCACAGCCATGGCATAGGCTCACAAACTTGCTCTATGTCGCAATCTGTCTGCTTCAGCACAAGAACGGTGCCACCATCACTCTAACCACCGCCCTTCTTGCTTCAGAAATTGCAGATCCGCAGTGAATCAAGGAAGCCTGCAGTGCTGATGCCTAGGGAGCGGATGCCTAGGAGCTGTCTGGTTGATGGCCTCAGTCAGCAGGATGTTCCAAATAACAGCAAGGTCATCGATTGTCCAGTCATCGAGATCAGAGGGTAATTCCCCCAAAGCATTTTGGAACCTCTCCGGTTCCATCACTCTCTGGGGATGAACCAACCAAACTGGTTCCACACCCCTCTGGGGCCAGACGTGCGCTGGGAGACAGGCCCAACAGGAGGAAATGATCTATCCATGACAAGGGCACTGTTGATACCTCCCCCACTAATCAATCACCCACCTGAAGGCCAGGGCAGAAAATCAGGTCCAGGGTATGTCCCCTATCATGTGTTGAGCCAATGAATACTTGAGACAAGTCCATGGCGGCCATGAACTCAAGCTCCGCTCCTCCAAGACTGGGGTCGACATGAATATTGAAGTCTCCCAAGACTAACATCTTCGGGGACTGCAATAACACCTCCGACACCAGTTGTGCCAGAGCATGCAGGGATGCTGCCGTACAGGTAGGTGCACAGTATACTAGCGGCACTCATAGTTTGTCTCCTGCCAAATCAGGCACAAGATGGAGACCCTCAATACCAGTGCATAAGCTGCACTGGATACCTCCTAATTGACCATGAGTCCCTAAAAACAATGGCTACACACACACACACCCACATGTAGTACCCAGCCTGAACAAGGTCAGCCAGAATAGGCCCCCACTTAGTGTCCAGCCAGGTCTCTGTGATACCCACGAGGTCGGCTGCACGATCCAGGATCAATTCATGGATAGTTGTTGACTTATTAACAACCAACCTCGCGTTTAACAGCAGCAGCTTCAGGCCAGGGAACTACTGATCATTCACCACCTCACCATCTGCTTGGGAGATGGTGAGGGGAACCTGTACCAAGTGCCTGTCCCACCTCACAGATCAAACACCCCTCTCACAGGGATCATAATTCCCCCACTCCATCACATCCCCAATGGCCGTGGCCCTCCCCCCAGCCAGCCCCCCCTCTGGATCCCACCTCCCAACTGGTGAGGGAGACCCCCAACCCCTCCACTCTCACCAGGTGGTCTTCTCCACACCCATTATGAGGGTGTCACTGGAGGAAAGGATCCTCCCTATCCCAGTTCACCGTCTCACTGGAGGAAAGGATCCTCCCTATCCCAGTCCCATACCCAGGGATCATGCCCCGCCCTCACCAGGGAACACCGTCCTTCCCAACCTTAATCCCTACCCTCACTCCCCACACACCCCTGTCTCACAGAGGGGTGCAAAAACAACCGCCAATATGGAAACCACCCCTCCCTCTCACAGGGGGATACGGATCCCAGATTGCAAACCCTCCCTGGGTCCCATCCCTTACTTTCCCCAAGGAACCCAGACATACCTATCCCCACACCCTAATAAATAAACAAATCCTAATCCTCCCCTAAAATGTCCCAAAAATGAACCTAGACCCCTGCATACTAGTTACATCAGGCAGTAATCATCCCCCTGTCCTCAATGCCACTCTGAAGGATCACACCAAAAGTACTCAGAAGCATCGATTCGTGGCCCAGTCCTTCTTGGCCAGGGCCACACAGACCACGAATGGCCCACCAACAGCCAACACCCTTTGGTGTTGCCCTTCGGCTGGCGCCCTACAGGCCTCACCCTCCAATAGCTATCTGCAGGGGAGAGGAAGGGAGTCAGGTGATGTCAGCTCCTCTCTGCCAAATGAGCATCTCAGCAGCAGAGGAAATCTGCAAATTCAGGGAAATCAACAGCTCTGTGAATGCATTGCTACAGGACAAGGTAAACACAGATTAAGGAACAAGTGGTGAGTTTGCAAACGGTAAGGATGTTGTATGAATGAGTCCCTAGAGGATACAAGGCCATGGTCCCACCTAGTGTAATCCAGCATAGACTTCGGTGATGTTTTATTGATTCATTGTCCAGGTAAGCATATGACCCCAGTGTTTCCAATGGAACTATGCTGATAGATACCAGTTGAGGATGCTGCTAAATGTACACCAGCTGGGGATCTGGCCCATGAATAACCCACGGGCACCTGGATAACCCAGAGAAATAAGAGTTTCAGGGGACAGCTTGAGTGTGGGTGTGGCCATGTCAGAAAGAGTTGGGGTGAAGAGGTTCCTGTCCCCTTTATGACATGACCCCACCTCCTGTGGAGTACCATGATGGCACAATGGCATGGTCACATCAGAAATGGATGGGAACATTCCTTTGCCCTGCCCCCTTCCAACAGGGCTCAGAGCCTTCTGAACACTAATCAGCCTCACACAGTCTTGTTAACCCTGCTGATCCCACTGCTGCATGTAGGTGGATAGAGGTTGTGAGGCACCAGTAGCAGCAGTACGCTACAGAGAATGTGACTTAATCTCAGTCAAAGACAATTTCTGATTAGTCTTGCCAGCTTTCAGGTGGTCTTCTGGAGAGGAAGGGAGGAGTTTGAGCAGCAGAGATTGTGGGTGCAAAAACTTTGGGAATAGAAGTGACACACATCCCCCTTAGTCCGGGGCACAGGAGCAGTCCTCACCTTAATTTTGGTCCCCTGTAACAACTGATATTAACGGGGGAGGGACTTTGTGCCAGTATGCTCCATTGGCATTTGAATTTCCTGGATGAATGGGTGAATCTGCCACCATTTTGTGGAGACCAGAATACAGAGCTTTGGCATGGCTAAGGGGGAGGAACCGTTGTTGCTTCACAGATGGGCTACCTTGAGGTGTGAAGTGGGGTAAAAGAGTCTGATGGGAATAATATTGCCCCAAGGGCAATTCTCACCCCCTTCTCTCACACTGGAGGAAGTCGGCCTCAGGAGCAGACAGAGGTTCTCTTCCTTCTCACGAGGTAATTGATATGCAGCACCGGCTTTTCTAAGGGGACTGGAGTCAAACCGCACATTTGTGTATTCACTGAGCCTTACTCCCGACTCTGCAGACTCTTGACAGCTGTGGCTGGCAAGCCCATTTTTCATAAGGTGAGTGGGAAAGGGAAAGGGTAGGGAAAAAAATAAAGACAGACAGACTCAAACATCCCCTGGATCAGACTGTGACTGGAACAGCTGAGCAGAACTGGACTGATGGCAAAACAGAGAGGAGATTAACTCTTGGATTCTGAAATATCCATTGAAGGCCAATCTGCCACTGCATTTTTATAAGAGGTGGCAGCGGATGGCAGGTAGATTTTTTTCTGCTGGAAATGTCTTGGCAATAAGAACTATAATAGAGATGATGTCACAGAGGGAATGGGAGTCTTGCCTTCCAGGCATTAACCTTAGGTTCTGGCCAGGCTGAGATCCCTCCTCCTGACTGAGCTCTAAGGCACCTCAGCCACGTCTCAGGAGAGGACCACTCCCCTCAAAGGGGGCCTTTCTCCTTACACAGGAGGAGCCCTCTGGCCCATCTCCTCCTCAGAGATGCTACTCGGGCTGCCACTCCCGGTCTCTTCACCACAGGTAATCTCTGAGAGTCTGCTCCCTGCCTCTCTTCTCACACCATGATCTACTGGAGACTAGTCTATGATCTACCGGTAGGTAGCAATTTACCTCTTGGCGGCCTTGTCCTTGAAGAATGAAGAGCTGCGGAAGCTACATAGCCCAGTGTTTATTAATTAGTACACAACTGTCTTTCTAAGAGCTTAAGACATACATACATGCATGCATTTTTTATTTAAACCCCACTCTATCCATATGGGTCACAGCAAGGGTTGCCACCTCTGAGTTTTGCCTGGAGACCCAGTCTCTGAGCTCTAGGGGAAACCCCAATTTCTTAGGATCAAACAGGGTGCCCTCATTAACCCAGAGAAACTGGGAATTCTGGGAGCAGCAGGGGACAGCAACATCACAAAGGAAATGTCTGCCCCTTTCCGATTTGGTACCCCCTTTCCATAA
Source organism: Sphenodon punctatus (assembly GCA_003113815.1). Taxonomy (NCBI): domain Eukaryota; kingdom Metazoa; phylum Chordata; class Lepidosauria; order Sphenodontia; family Sphenodontidae; genus Sphenodon; species Sphenodon punctatus. Next base: position 1,912,196 of record QEPC01010142.1, read on the forward strand.
GGTGTGGGGTTACTTCAGAAATAGGCATAATGCTCAAACTGGAGGTGAGTCCAGAATGTTGATTGTTCCGCTTTTTTATCAGAATGACTCAGTTTGCCTGTTCTGATCCAAAATTGGATCTGATAAAAATCAAATTGATTTTTGCAAAAAACAAACTTGTGTATGTGCAATTGGCTGCTGGGGCTAATTTTCAGATGCACAATGGTTTTTAAAATTATTTTTATTTTTTGGTGAGAATTCGAATTGGAATTTATTTCTGATCAGAATTCTGATCAACCCTCCTCCCCCACTCCCGCCAGCTATTCTGTTTTTGTGGAAAATTCTGCAAAAATGGAATAGCTGTTTTGATTCAGGCCTAGCTCCCCCCCCCCCTCTAATTGGGTGGTCTTGGCATTCTCACCCTCACCCCTCCCCTCATTACCTTTCCCCACCTCACAGCCCCCATGAAACCATTAAAAAAACAAAAACAGAATTAATAAAATGGGAACAGGTTGTGAGGGAAGATCTACAATTTCAAAGCCAGTGCCACATCATTTCTGGTCCCTTGTCTTGAATGCTATCACATGCAGTCCTGGTCTCTGCCCTCACTCCACATTATGTTAGTGGCAGAGATATTCACAAATATCTCAGGAGAAACCTCACAGTATTTCTATTTTGTTCACACTTTCTATGAGTGGTGAATATCACTTATTGGTCTGAGAGGTAGGAAATCATTCCCACATCATTTACCCAGTAGGGAGAGCCAACACAGAATGTGCCAGTTTCACACACCCTAGGAGTGGGGGGAAGTGTTGTGGGACAAGGAAATCCATGCTGAGATATGTATGCTGAGAAGTCTTCCACTGTCAGGGTTCCTCCCCCCGTAAAGGAGAAAGAACAATGTGTGAATGAGTGCTTTGCGAGTGGTTACATACCTAGGACTTTTGAACATTAGCTATACTGTGGTATCGACTAGGACCTGGGTCTTGAACTGTCATCCCCCAGTGTTCCTGGAGCAGTGGCTAGGCCTGTTGCACCACTACTTCATCTTGCCTCAAGCCCAGACATTCTCCCTACAGGGCCACTCTGTTGCCCTGACCACATTCCTTTTCCTCCGTCCTGCTCCTGCCAGCCAGGATATAAGCCCGTCTGTTTGCAAGAGGAAGCTGGCTGGAGGAATTCTTTATGCTCTCCCTTCCTGTGTGCCAAGCCTTGTCTCTAGGTTGTGCCCTTGTCTCTGTGCCTCTCTTCCTGTTTGTTCCCAGCTTTTGCTTTGTTCCCTTGTTCCCAGCTTTGCCTCTTGTTTCATAGTCCTGGCTCTGATCCTGACCTGTCCCCACTGTCAGCCCACATCCGAGATGCCTCTTACCCCATAATCCTTACAGGTACCATATTCAGGGGTGTCTAACCCCCAAATGCTAGGCACTAATTTGGGGGAGCTCAGCGAGGGCTTTTGACTTTAGGAGATCTATGGCCCCTTTCCTGGTTAGATGCATATCTCTCAGGCTGCTTTCTGACATTACATGGAAGGGGTGGGAGCTTTTACAATCGTCACCACAGCTCTAGTTTTTAGACAAGACGAACCCCCGCAGGTCCATCCATCCCACACGCATCCACATGCCCATCTGAAGGTGGCATGAGGGAGTGCTCCCATGACCCACACACTACCTACGCATAGAGCTTTGGGGGGCAAATCCTGGATGCTCCATGCGGGGGCAGGTCAAAACATGTGTGGGTACGCACGCCCATCCCTGGGAGCACCCACCCATTCCTGGCCTGTTTGAATCCCCCCCCCCCCACACACACCATGTGCGTGGGCGGTCCATGGCCATTCCATGCAGCACATACGGACCCCCCCACCCCGGCTGAGCCCATTTTAAAATGGCCTAATTATGAGGATTAGCACCCATCAGAATACACTAAACCCCCTTTAGCGCGCAAGAACACTCATCCTTGCAAAGGCTACATTTGGGGACCCTAGATCGGCAGATTTCCTTTTCGATGTCATGTCATGTCATGTCCATTTATTGAGTCAGCAATAAATGCTATATCAAATTAAAACCAATACACAAAAACAATACAGCTTACAAGGTACATCAAGGTACATCAAAATTATTAATAAACATATCTCGATCTAATAAGAAATTTACATACCCAAAAGATACTTAGGTTCGTCAATAACTAAGCATTCGGGGTGGACCTCCTGTCTTTCTCTACTAATAATAGAAAAAGGGTTAACGATTTAACCCTTGAAATTTCTGTAAGAGTAAGCAGTACTTCCATTTTCTTAGTATTTTCCAGAGCAAACTCCTGGAAAATCAGGTCGACCCAGAGCTCCCTAAGGGTAGCATAGGCTGGACAGTCTAAAATAAGGTGTGAAAGCGTCTCAATCACCCCATCACAATTTTTGCAAATTCTCTCTGCTCTAGGGATTGCTAACCTCCTACCTTTCACTTCCTCCGTTTCGATAAGGTCAAAGCGAAAAAGAGTATACAATCTCCTCAGCCTCCCATCTTGAATTTGTTCTAAGTACATTTCCAGCTTAATAGAGGTCTTAATTTTGCAGTAGAACGGCGCAATCCTAACTCTTGTGAGAAGATCTAAATCACCCGCTTGAGCCCAATCCCTGATTTTCCTTCTTAATTCAGAGTTTGTTAACCTCAGATCTGCTATATTTGTGCGAATAGCAAATGTCTTGATACACTTCAACCAGGTGTAACAGGTAGAGCCCTCATGGTCCCTTTCCTCCAGATAACATCCCTTCAACAGCAGAGCGGGATTGCCTACCGCTAATTTTCGCCAAAACATTAAGGCTTTAATTGTTGCTTGTGCATATACTGTGAGGGCTCCTGTTTCAGCCCTCAACATTCAGCCCTCAGAAGAGTACATAGGAAGAGGCTTTGCGGTAGCTCCTAATTTTCTTTGTAGCCTGGGATAGTTACCTCAATTCCATATAGCAGGGAGGGGATAACCTTTAACTGAAAGACATCCAGGATTTGGCTAACTGATGACAACTCAGTGGCGTGAATCATCCTCAATATTTCTCCCACCGCCTGACAAGCCTTTGTTATTAAAGCATCGCTATTTGCCTTCCATGACTTAGATGAAGCAAAAATCACCCCCATGGTAGTGTATGTGAGCTCCTGATCTCCCAGTCTCCACTTACATTTGGGGCGGGATGTTCCATAGCACATAACCTTGGATTTCTTACTATTTATATTCAGCAAGTTCTCCTGACAGTAACTAGACAGAGCTGCCAGGACTTTTTGCAATTCCAATTGAGTCTGAGAGAGGAGTACGATGTCATCGGCATACATCATGATTGAGACTGCCTTTCCCTTTACACCTGGGGGAGCAGGGTTTACCCGAGACATCACCGGAACCAAATCGTCAATATACAGGTTGAAGAGCAGGGGGACAAGGAGGCAGCCCTGCCTTACTCCCTGCAAAAGGGGGAAGGCTCTTGACACCCTGCCTTTATTGTCCATCCGCATGACCGCCTCCGTTCCCTCATGTACTTTAATTATAAGGTCCAGGAGATCTGTTGGAATTCCCATCTTCCTGATTTTTGATGTGCTATATGACCTCACCTAGGGGAGTGACCAATATATTTTCTTGTTTGCAACCAATATATTTTCTTGCTTTTGTTTTGTGGGTGTTTTTTTTTTTTTTGTAATTCAGACACTTCTGAAGAGCTCGGCATATTGGCCCAGTGGTTCCAAATTCTCCCCATGGTTGATACTTTTCAAAATGATTTTTGAGCCTGAATCTTATCTATAGCAATGGCTCTAGCTTTTGCAGAGCCCTGTGCAAAAAATTAAGATGAATCCTTTTGTTTTATCAGTAGCAGCTCCTTGCCGCATACAGGCAGCTTAGCCCACACCTGCTCCCCCTCTCCTTTAGGCTGTGTGGGAGGAAAAGAGACTCAGCAAGGCTAAGCCTACCTCTGATAGGCCAGAGCCCTGGCTCTTCTTCTCCTTTCTCCCAAGCAGAGTCATAATGGTGGTGGCTGACTCAATGAAGGGCCTTAGAAAGGTGAGTGCTGTTCCTGTCTTAGTTCCCTTTGGCTAGGGGCAAGAAGGGGAGGATAAGGCCCTGTCTGCCCCAAGAGTGAGTGTGAGGAGGCACGGCATGGCAATGTGTATGTAAAAGAGAGTAGGAGGTGTTTTTAGAAAAGCACCTCCCACCACCACCATTACCTGTCCATTAGGGGTGGGAAACCGGTAGAATCCGGTATCCGATAATGCCGGTACCGGGCGTACCAGCATTAT
>QEPC01010142.1:1916545-1931764 GCA_003113815.1 Sphenodon punctatus
GCCCCTATGCTGTGGAATTTGCTCCCAGAGGAGGGTTGGTTGGCTCCCACTCTCCTGCTATTTCGGCATGTATGTACGACCTGGCTGTTCCCTCAGGCTTTTGGCGAGGGGTGGTGGTGGTGGGTTTCCCCGCATAGTGTATTTTAAAATTGTTTACAATTTTGTTGTTGTTTTATTGATTATTGTTTTTTGTCATCCTAGGCTGCCCTGTGGGCAGGAGGGGTGGGATATAAATTTTACATAAATAAATAAATAAATTAAAAAATCATGGCATAGGAATGTGTGTATGTTATTTCTTTTTTTGATAAATTCTTTAAGAGCTCCTGAGTGGCTCCTTCAGCTGCAGGTCCCTAGACAATTGCCCAATGCACCCCTGCTTATCTATGTTTTTAAAAAATAATTAAAAAATCTTTCCTTCTTAGGCTTCATTCACACACCACCTTTCCCCCTTGCAGACTCACCACGTTTTCCGTAACCTATGTTTGTCTTCTCCTGTAACAATGCCTTTTGGATGGACTTATAATTTATCTTATATTATCTTTTTATTGTTTTATTATTGAGGTTTGTGCTCATAGTTTCTCTGGGCTTTGAGGCCTTAGTGAGGGAAATGGGCCAAGGGAATTGTTCCTGGTGGAGTCCAGACAATTCAGAAGAGCCCTGGCTGTATCCCTTTGGAGAGAGACACCGGGAAGCCAGAGATCGGCAGAGATTTCATGTTTTCCAGGGAGGCTTTCCCAGCCTCTGTCAATCTTGTGCCTCGCTCGCTCAGCTCCTCAATGTGAATTGCAAGCTGACAGTGATATTGCGAAGGAGCAGGGAGAGTAAAGGCCTCTGCTTGATTCACTATGAAATTTGTGTGGGTGCTGTGGTTTCAGGAAGAGCTAGTTCTTAGCAGATCAGATAATCTGCTGGCTGAGGTTAAAGGCACTGTCTGAAGGGGGCTGCCTGGAAGCAGGGAGGTTGCTGCTGGAATAGCAGTTAGTAGGAAAGTTTGGTTCTGTAGAGTTTATTTGCCTTTGTCAATTGTTTGCCACTTGCCAGCAATTGCACCAAATTTCTCAAGATTAGAAACCCAAGCAGAAGCCAGTCCCATCTCACCTGATCTCGAACAAGTGAATTAGATTTACTGCTCTGTTTGGTCAGCATGAATCCTGGTTTGGGCCAGTCAGAGCCCAGGCTGCATTGAGAGTACCTGGATTATCCCCAAACCCTCCCCCAAGAGCTGCAATTCAACACACACACACACCCCTTTACCAGAGTCACAAGACAAAATGTCCCCAGGAAAGTTCCCTTCTGCTGCTGCTAGTCAATATGATCCCAGCACACACAGAGGGAGTAGTTCCCACTCCCAGTGTTCTGACTGCTCCTGGAGGAGCTGCTCCCCTGCTCAACAGTGCTAGCGGCTGCCTCTCTGCTGCTGCATTTGGTCACTGCTCTATATCAGCCCCCACCTCCCCATGGCAGGATGACCTCTTGACCCCTACCATTTGCATGGTTGCCCATTTCAGCACCAGGACCCCTTCCACACCTCTACCCTGACCTTTCCCACTCCGAGTGACAACTTCCTGTCTTGGACCAAGCCATGGCAGCAGATCCATCCCCAATTCCGAAGCACAGCACCCTGGCGCCAAAGTTCTCTCCAGCCCAGTGGATGGTAAGCTTATGCATTATGGGGATCAGCTCTGTAGCCTGTGATTAGTGTAGGTTACCCTCACTGGACTAGAAGCCTGAGCAGCTGAGGACTCAGTGTTGGTGCAAAGTAGCAGCTGCTAAATTCATAGGATGGCCAAGAGTTTCCAAAGTGATTAACAATTTTGGGTGACCAACTTGGGACACTGTGCAGAGGCTTGATTTTCAGCAAAAGCTGAGCACCTGCCCTCTGGGAATCTAGTTTACATGTGGTTCTTGCCCCAAAGAAGAAGAGGGGCTTTGATTGTGTCTGGGTGCAAGAGAAATTAAATACCTCGATGTGTGAGGTATTTCATTCGCTGTCGGCAAATAATGCGCGACCGCCTTTCATGCGCGTGATCCCCTACTTTCGTCTCGTGTAATCCCACATTGCGGGATTTTGAAATATTGCGCGAGCGGGTCGCGCAATAGCGACCCGCTCGTCTAAAAGCAGCCATCGAGAGGAAGATTGAAGTGTAGTGGGAGGTGAACTGAGCCCTATTACTGTTAAGAAAGGGCATAAAAAGTGAATGAGGAAATTAAAGGGGAGAAGTGAAATGGACAAGTATCTGCAGTCAGGAGTGTCAAAACATCAGGGTGGAGGGAACATACATCCACGCCAGAGTCTGAAGTGCAGAGGACAGCCCCCTTCTTAATTTTGACCTCCCATTATGTTTGCAGCAGTGGCAAGTCTGTCACTGCAGTTGGTCAACATTCAGGAGGAACCTACCCCTTGTCTGGAGAGATGACAGCCCTAGAGATGGCACAGGGATTGGCCCCTACTACTCTCCTTCACCCAGAGACTCCAGGTTTTGATGTAGAGTCTCTCCAGGGAAAGTCCCAATTTCACCACATCAGTCAGGGACATCCAGTAACTGTCAGGCCCTGACCTAGGCTTGAATCTCTACCCTCAGGGTTCTGGAAGTAGTGGTTCTGCCAGCACTAGTGCCAATGTGGTGTAATGGTTGAGTGTGCAGTATTTGGACTTGGGGGGGGACCCCAGTTCTAGTTTTGCTTTAGCCAGAAATTCACTGGGTGACCTTGAGCCAGTCACAAAATTCTCTCCGCCTGACCTATCTCACAGGGTGGTTGTGAGGATTAAAAGTTGTGTTAAATTGTTATGTGTAAAATGCTCCTAGTGCTATGGCAGAGGGGCACTATATAAAAATAAAGATGATTGTTGTTGTTATTATTTATTGTCCTAATCCCACCCCATCTGCCTGTCTCCAGTCTTCCCTAGGACTGGTTTGGAATGACTGTTCCATTTTTGAGGGACATTTCTGTAAAAATGGAACAGCTATGCCTTTTTTAATTGGAATTCCGATTGGAACATACATTCCGATCGGAATACTGACCAGGGGGAAAATGCCCCATTCATGCACAAATGGCCACTGTCCTTATTTAAAATGACAGTGGCAGCGTCACTGCCATTTTGGATGTGGGCAGATATTTTGTGCATGTGGAAAATGACCCAGCAGCCATTGTGCGTGTGCAGTGTGGCCTTTTTTAAACCCCAAACTGATAGGTGGGGTCTAACTGATCTGAGGGGGTACAAAAGAGTTAATAAAACTTTTTTTTAGCAAACATCTACCACTCCATACTCCATGACTGTCAACCATAATGGGCCCAATTGCCCTATGGTGTTTCATGCCCCCCCTTGTAATTTTTTTTAACCCTCATTCAATTTAATAAACACTGCAACATTGTTGTTATCGTGGGGTAATTTTGTATCTCAGAGATAAAACTGTTATTTAAAATATGCTCTAATCATATTTGTCACAATATACACACACACCTCATACCATGCAAAAAACTATTTAAAATACAGAATATATATATTTTAAAACTGTAAATATTACATTTTTTAGAATGGAAGCTGTAAATAATTTTCTTGAACTCCTTTTCAACTCCTCCAAGCCTCAGAAGGACTGCACCCCCTCCAGAGCTTTGCAGACAGTCCAGATGCACCCCCCCAAAGCAGTACCCCAATACTCCCCCATTGACTTCTGTTATAATTGACAAAAAATGGAGTAGCAGAAGGTTGATTTTAGTGTTGGAGTAATTTTGTATCCCATCCGTGGAGTTGGGGTACTTTTGTATCTCGCAAAAGGCTGATTTTAGTGTGGGGAAATTTTGTATCCTATCCATTAACATGGAGTTGGGGTAGTTTTATATCCCACCATTGAAGTCAATAGAAGTGTGGGATACAAAGTTACCCCAGGTGGTTTTTTTGCCCACTGAAACCAAACACTTAATGTCAAATGATTGTCCTTTGTGGATATTGTACCCAGGAGAGATGGTGACAGTGTCCAAAAAGGACAAAGTCAGGGGTCCACAAATTTCAAAGTTATTACAAAAAATGTGCACACAGGGTAGGTAAATACTCCATGATACTGCATGAAGGTTAAATTAAGATTTTTATTCTGATGCTGTTGGAGGTCAGTTTGACCTCAATTGAAGAGCATGGGAAACTGAAAGTACTACACGACTAGCATGCTGGGGGGTAATATAGACCCCCAAAATGCTGTTAAAAATAAATAAATGCTTATTATTTCTTTAAATGCTTAAACGAAAACCTGTTCTTTCTTTTCTCACAACAAGTGGAAGTAGAAAGAAATATAGCATTGTGTCTGTTTTCATTAATGACATTTTCATGTGTACAAAAATATCACTACAAATGCTTTGGGGACTATTATACCCCAAATTAAAGAACCACTTTACAAACATAAATTGAATTGTATTTTTTTTGCAGTTATAACCTTATTGGTGTGAACCTTCAACACTGTTTCCCCCCACCATCATAGCTGCTTGCAGAGTTCATTTTGAAAAATAGTTCCCAATCAGCCATATGGGGTTGTCTGGACTGCTCCATTTATTTGCTAAGTGACCCTTTTAGTCAGTAAGGGTTAACATTAAAAGGTGTTTGCAGTAAGGTGGTTATCTAAAGGCAGATCAGGAGACTTCATGGAGCCATCTCAGAGGAATACAAAGTGTGCTAATGACACCTCCATTTACTTGCTAAGAGACCCTTTTGTCAGTAAGAGTCAACATAAATGTTAAATTGACCTTTTTGCAGTAAGGTTGCTATCTAAAGGCAGATATCAAACTTCATGGAGCCATCTCAGAGGAATACAAAGATAATTAGATAGAATCACTAATTGCTTGGTAAACAGTTGGCACCCTAGTTGAAAACTCAGCTACTATTCCTGTGTAGTTGGTAGTGTTAATATTGTGGCCATCATGGGGTATTACTGACCCCTGCTGCCTTTTGTTTTATTCCTATTCCTGTCCTCCCCCCACAAAATCTTGATACAGTATGAATTTTTTTCTAGACAGCTGTTGTCCTTTTCAATTTAACCTGCCTGGGTTTTTATTTTGTTTTTAAATTATGGCTTCTTTGGGGTCTGTTTGACCCCAACACCTCATTTGTACAGTGACCATGTCCAACTTGCAAGGGTTAAAAAGTTAAAAAATATTTCATATGATTCCAATTGGAATTGAACAAAATAGTGGTCATTCCAGTTTTTGATTGGAATGGATGAACTGCCTGTTTCCCAGTGAAAATCAAAACAGTTGAGATTCCAAATTCACCCCTACCTTTGCCCTGCCTGCCAGCTTCCTGATTGGCTGCCAGCAGGCATGAAAGGCATGCTGGTAGCAACAGGAAACTGGGTGGAACAACACTACTACTCCTTGTTGTTCCTTGCCCCCAGTCATGTTCCCCAGTCCTGATCCCATCATCCCCAAACTCCCATGTCCCAGACACCCTGTGCAGTAACCTGGAGCAATTGGGGCAGCAGGAGATGGACACGTCAGAAAGGGTGCAGGCCGTAAGGACTTTCCCACCACTGTTCTGATATTGACCTGCCCCAATGGAGCTTTGTGATGCTCTTTAACGGTTACATCAGAAAGGGGCATGACAACTCTTTCTCTTGACTCTGCCTACTCCTGTCTGACTCCTTGGTTCTCTGCCTCCTTGTTGGTTACCAGCTTGCATAAAGAAAGGCATACTGGTACTAGCAGGAAGCTGGGTGGAACTCCTCTTCCTGTCATGCTCTGCTCTTTGTTATGCCTTTTGCTTCCCTTTCTCTCCCTTACTTGCCTTCTGGACTCCCTGATTCCCAGTTCCTGGTCTTGTCCAGACTCACTGCTCTCTGGCCCCCTTGCTCTCTGGTTCCCTAGTGCCATTGCTTCTGTGCACTCTGCTTTTTAGCTCCCTGGTCTCTCTTGTTTCCTGGTCTTCTGGCTCCACAGTTTCCTTAACCCCCTTGCTCTCTGCTCTGTCTTGCTCCCTGGTTCCTACTCCTTTTGTGTCTTCCCGTTTCAGATCTTGATGATGAGCCTTACTTAGGGTTGTCACATATGCACATTTTAAGGAACACTTATGAAACATGTATGTTTCATAAGTGTTCTTTAAAAATGTGCATAGGTGGCAACCCTAGTCTTAGGGCATTTTTAGACGAGACAAAAAATGCAGCTGATCCTTTAATCAGCCGCCTTACTTTGTTCTCGTCTAAATGCTTCACCCGGTTTGCAGCCGTGTCCTTCCAGTTTGTCTAAATGCTTCACGCGGTTTGCAGCTGCGTCTTTCGTGCGTCAGACCGGCCCTGCAATCCTTCCCCCTGAAATCCGCATCAGCGAGCTGCCGTCAGGTAGTGAGATGGCAGATAGTGAGACGGATTTTGCGCTGCTCGTTTAAAAGCGCTCTTACTCTCCCTGAGACTGGAGGTGGAGGATGGCTGAGAGATCTCTTACCCTGCTCCTTACCGGTTCCAAGGCCTGTCCTCTCCCTGCTTTAGCCCTCCCCAGGCTCTGATCCTTACCCCAATGTGACAGGTTACTGCTGCTGGAATTTGGGACAGCACTACCTTTGTGGGTAAGCTCTGCTCCATTCCTCCCCCCCGCACCCCCCGCCCTTTAAAAAGGGGAACTATACAAAAATGAGGAAACTAGTTAGAGGGAAACTAAAAGGAGCAGTTGCAAGGATTAAATGTCTGCAAGAAGCATGGCGTCTATATAAAAACACCACCTTGGAAGCCCAGATTAAATGTATTCCACAGATTTAAAAAGGTAGTAAGAGGCCCAAACGTCTGCCTGCGTGGTTTACTGGGGATGTGAAGAAGGCTTTTAGAGCCTGTGATGGAAACCTGCTAACCTCACAAACCTCTATCTAGCTGTTCCTTTTATTTGCTGACACCAGCCAGGAATAATTGAATTTACTCTGTATCCAGGTTAGGGTGACCAGATATGCAAATTTTAGAAGACACTTATGAGAAATACAGCTGCAGGGCTGCACTGGCTTCAGTGCAGTCCTGCAACCTACATTTCTCAAAAGTGTCTTCTAAAATTGACATATCTGGTCACCCACCCTAATCGTGATGTATCCATTTACTAACTGGGTGCCATGAGATCTTTTCAATCCAGTTAGCTTGTTTCTAATTCAGTCTAGTTCTTTCCTTCTGTGTTGAATGTTAGTGTTACTAAAATAGCACAGACATGTTTAAAGTGCCAGAAACACTTTGGGTGTTTTTACACACACATTTCTCCTGCATGTTTACTGTTACATCCTGAACTTTCTGTGTGTCTAAATCACTCACCCAGATTTTAAACATCTGGCTCTTTGAACTTCTGAGAAGAACGTCTCCCAGAACTTTTGTGTGTAAAAAGTTCTCCTGGTAAACTGATTTGCTCCAGGCAGCTGTGATCACTTGGTTTCCATGGCAGCCTGTCACATCTACAGCTGCGGCTACTTTAAGCCGCCTCAGGGCAGTGTTTGTGCAAAGAATGCATCCAGCAGTGTGTGTGTGAGAGAGAGCGAGAGCGACAGCGAGAAATGCATCCAGAACTTACTTGTGGACTTGTAAACCCAGAAGATTGAAAAATCTGGAACTTTAAGGTGTGTGTAAAAATGCCCACTGTATTTTAAACAGAAGGTAAGTTTATTCCAAAGTTATTAAATGAGAATATAAAAATAAACTAACTGAGAATCTTTTGTGAAACTGGTGTGAATCCCAATGAGGACAAGTCCTGGGCAGATCCTTAGGCTTTAAAGTTTCACTTGCTCTTCAGATAACCCAGCAGGCAAGTACAGTATCATAAATCCAGTTTCTTATTTTGCTCTCTTTTAAGCCAGATGATGATTATTTGAGGCTTTGATTTTCATCTCATCACAGTTACTTTATATGTCTCCCTGTCTTTCCTTGTCCCAGGTTGACTGACTTCTCCAATCATCTCCCCCATCTAGAACTCCTTTAAACTCATTGGCTTGGGCCCTGTCCCCTTACAACAGCAGTTCCAACTTTCATTCTTAGTCATTTTAACCCTTTAAACGCAGAACTTAACACCATTGCTACTTTTTGTACAACATTTTGCCACAGAGCCAAAAAGGTGTCCTTTAAAAAAATGGAAAGCTGGTCCTAATGAAGAAAATAGGAAAGAGCATAAGCATTGCCAAATTACATGTAACACATTTGTAAGTATGCATCCATAACGTTTTTTATTAGAAATGAATGGAGCCCCATTCGTTTTCATAACTAATGTAACAAAAATAGATGAATCAGCAAAAGATTGTCATTTGCTTTCATCCATTCTCATTTAAAAATAAAAAACAAAAATAAACTGCATGCAAAAATGGCTGTTCTACGCATGCACACTCTTTTCCCAAATGGTGCCTGCTGCCCTTTCCCAAAATGACACCAACACTGCTGATGCCATTTTGGAAAATGGGTGCACATGCACAGAACGGCTCAGTAGCCATTTTGCTCATGTGCAGTGATTTAAAAAAAAATTAATTTTAATTAAAAAAAAAAAAATGGGGGGTGGGGACCCAAAACGATCATTTGCTGAAACCCCTGAAAACAAAGGGTTTTTGTAAATAAAAACAAAAGGGGTGCCTTCTGCACACCCCTAATAGGAAGGCAGACCAAGGGGGAATTTGAAGAATGATTTGCCAAAGTTGCAAAAACCAATAATAAAACCTTTTTCAAGTACATCAGAAGCAAGAAGATTGCTAGAGAGTCAGTTGGACCATTAGATGACCAGGGAGTGAAAGGGATGCTAAGGAAGGATAAAGACATTGCAAAGAAGCCACCCCCCAAAGCCACAGCCCCAAAGGCATTGCATGCACATGGATAGTGCAGTTTGCTATTATGCGCTATTTCCGTGCATACACTGTCACTGTCATCTTTGCCTTCTGGAGCTGCTGGACTACATTCCCCAGCATGCTCCAGAGAGAAAAGATGGCGGTGACAATGTGCACATGCGCAATAGTATAGAAGAGGAGACATGGTGGCATGGCCATACAGAGAAGCCTCACAGACAGTGCACTGCCCCCAGGCTCGGTCCTCTCTCCCCAGACCTTCACCACCCTTCAGAATCTCCCACCCGAGGCCAGTACCTCTTGGGCCTGCCATCTATTAATGATCTGGAAAATGGAGTCAAAGGTGAGGTGATCAACTTCGCAGGTCACACAAAGTTATTCAAGGTAGTTAAACCCAAGTGGACTGTGGGGAATCTCAAAAACATCTTACGAGGCTGGGAGTTTAGGCATTTAAATGGCAGATGAAATTTAGGCGGCTTTCCAATGTTACCTGGGAGGCGTGAGAACCTTTGCAATTGTCACCATGGCTCTCTAATTGTGAGGATTAGCGCCCATCCGAAAGCACTAATCCCCTTTTAGCGTGTGAGGACACTCGCGCATGACCAGGTCACCAAATGTAACCTTTACAAAGATGGGTGTTCTCATGCGCTAAAAGAGGATTAGTTAATTCTGATCGGCACTAATCCTCACCATTAACAGCTATTAGCAAAGTAGGTTTAGGGGATGTATTTTTTTTCCCCAAAACTGTGCACATTTTGGGGGGGAGGAGGGGGCTGTAAAGGACTCTACCATTTTTGTTTACTTTTTTCATTTTATTTTATTAAAAATATATATTTAAAAATCACTGTCCATGCGGAAAATGACCACCAGGGCCGCTCTGTGCATGTGTGACCCTTTCCCAAAGTGGTGCCAGCAGCATTGGTGCCATTTTGGCAAAGGGCAGCCGGCGCCATTTTGGCAAAGGGTGCACATGCACAGAATAGCCCTGGCTGCCATCCATTTACGCCTGTGCAATGATTTTTTGATTTTTAATAAAATAAAATTTAAAATAAAATGGAAATAAATGAAATCAAATGAATTTCATTTGCTTGTTCATTTGTTTTTGTTACCTTAGTTATGGAAATGAATGGGGCTCCATGCATTTTCATAATTAATGTTTAAAATATGAAACTTCACACCCCTAGTAACTTCTTCTTGGGCTGCTTTTAGATGTGCATGGGGCACTTGCGGCGTGAAATCATGCAGCATGAAAAATTCCGATTTCCCGCCCCATCTCTTCTCTGTCTTGTCCGTGTCCTGCCTCCCAGCTTCCTGGTTGGCTGCCAGCAGGCATAAATATAACCTGCTGCCTTGAGTCTCCTTTGGGCAAGAGGCTTGGGACAAAAATGCCAGAAATAAATAAATACAATGAAATTAAATAAAAGGCAAGCTGGTAGCAATAGGAAGCTGGGTGGAATACCCTCACATTTGTCCTTACCCTGCAAGGTTGTACTCCTTATCTTTGCTCTGTTCACTCCTTGTCTTGTCTGTCCCACACACTCCTGTTCCCTGTCTTAGTCCTGCTCTTAGTCCATGTCTTATTCTTACCTTATTCCCTGTCTTGCTCCTTGTCCTTGCTCCCCTCTGTTTGTACCTTTTCTCCCTTGTTCCCCTCCTGGTCTTGCTCCCCACCTGGTCTGATCTTGTTCCCATTCCCTGCCTTAATCCTTGTTCTTGTCCTCAACCTTGCCTCCTGTCATGCCCCCCTCCCAACCTTGACTCTGAACCTTGTGGTTGCTAAAGCGCCATGTCTGCCCATGTCCCAGATGCCCCTTGCCCCACGACCCTTACACCTTGCCTCTTGTGAAGCACTGTGATGTCATGAATTTCCAAAAGGGTGGGATTATATCAGAGAGAAGTATGACAGACCTTTTGCCTTGTCACCTCCAACATAGCCCCACCCCTCCAAGTGAAATCCTAACCATCGTCTGCACCCCACCAACATTTGAATTTCCCACCAGCTCAGCTGGGAGCTGCCCTCATTCTGCTTAATTGCTGGACATATTCCAATGCCAGAAGCAATGGGAACTGAAAGGAATATGCATTTTTCCATTTGCAGGGACCAACACAGGCAGTCCATCAGATCAGATACCGTTGTTTCGGATACTATGATTTTTCTGTTTCCTTTCTCCCCATCCTCCAGTCATTTCTGTTAAGATAATCGGAACAAAATGACCAGAAAAATAAACCCAGAAACCCAAAACAAATACCCTAATGAGAGCTGAAATGGGTACCTGAAAAGAACAGGTGAAAATGTATCCTACCCAAACTGAAAATGGGGCTTCAGGCAATAACTAATATCCATTTATGCTCCATCAGGTATCCATTTTAATTATTTCAGGTTTGTTTTTTCAGGGGGTTCTGGTTTTAATTATTTTGGTTACGTTATTTTGTCAATATTAGCACTAGTGTGTGCATGCACAATTGCCGGCCCAGAAATAATATAACTGAATACCAAAACAACTGATAAAGTAAAGAAAAAAAAATACCTGGGGGAAATGGATATACAATTACCCTTTTTGGCTGTGGATATTGTTCAGGTACTCAAAGTTGTTGTCCCCCCCCACCCTTTTAAAAAAAAAAAAGTCAAGTCAGAGTCTATCCCAAGCCATGCAGCCCATCAGCCTGGTGGGGTTAAACTGTGGCCTATGCTGCACAAGGGACTGATGTGGCATTGAGCACCTTTGACTTCTCCAGCTCAAAAGATTAGCTTCACGCTACAGCTGGGTGGACTCAGGACAGCTTTCCAGTGTGAGACCAACTTGGACTTCAACCCACAGACTTCAGTGCCTTTACCACTTAGCCACAACACCTCACTACCCAAAAATGAAAATAATTCCTGTGAAAACAAACCCGCTACTTATTTCCACTCTAGTCCCAACATAGTTGGGATGAATGGCAGTTTGTATCTGCTTTGTGGGTCCCAATTCAAAGTAGGCAGAATCATCCAAAACGATATTTGGCACAGAATATCTTTCAACTGTAAGTGGACTAGCGCCCTCTTCCATGGTTGGTGACTGTGGGAGGTCTGGATCTGTCTCCATATCGTCTGGCAGGGGTGAAGCTTTAAGGGTCTGGGTGTGAAGCTTGCTGGGACACTGTCCCCATGTTAATGTGGACTCTTTATTTCTCCACCGTCTGCAATGATAGAGAGACTGCGAGTGCTGGGCCCTGGCTCACCTTGACAAGCAGAAACGTGCTGATGCTAGTGCAGCATTGTGGGGCAAGCCTAGCAAGTGAGGTGGGGAATCACAGATGCTAATGGGCCCTTCACAGAGAGGTAAAAATACCCAGGTGGCCAGCTTTTTACAGAGGGATGTGACCTGCAAATGAAATATTTCTCTCTGCCAGGGCAGGCAAAGTATTCTTCACTCCTTAGTGAGACTCCATCATCAGAAACATCCAAAATCCAGCGAGAAGGACACATGAAATGGGGCAGGCTGCAGTGACCCAGTAAAAATATATCCTTGCTGCACAGTGACTGGGAAAGATCACGCAAGAGAGAAAGCAGAGCCACAGCTTTGACAAGCCTCACTCTAGTACCATTGTCATATGAGATAGCTGGAGTGGAGTAGCGCCTCCCTCAGTAACAAGGTGGAGGGTACAGAAGAGCAGTGGAGGAACGAGTCAAAAGGCCTTCCACTTGGCTCTCAAAGCTCCTCGGGGCCATGGAGACAGGAGGTAGAAGTTGGCGGTGGGGGGGACAGCAGATCCGACTCCGTCTGTCTCCAAGACACGGCAGCGGTGCGGGGCCCCTCTCTTGGAGCCTGCCGCGGGGCCATGTGCCTGGGCACCGGTGGCACATGCCTCGGGCTGGCTCTGTGGCTAGCCCTGCTGGGGTTACCAGCTGGGAACTCTAGACTGCCCAGGGGCTACTTTTCTCTGAGCTGATCGGTGATATGGCTTGTAGCATCATAGAAACCTTGCTCCTGACCCAGTCTGCACCAACTACACCAACCTACCTCCACCTATCGTCTAAATTAGGGTGGACAGGTATGCAAATTTTAGAGGACACATGAGAAATACAGGTTTCAGGGCTGCATTGGCTCCAATGCAGTCCTGCAACCTACATTTCTTATGTGTCCTCTAAAATTTGCATATCTGGCCACCCTAATTGCCTTGCCCCTCCGCAAGCCTGCACCTAGCCCTTCCCTGCTCCCCACCCAGTGCTGTAACATGGCAGGATGTAAGCAGCAGTTGCCCCGGGCACAAGCCCAGTGGATACACAAAAGACCTGCAGCACTTGCTCTGGGACTACAATGACTGACTCTACCACAAAGTCCCTTATCCTAGGCCACTGGGTTGGTCAGCCGTGGTTGCCACCAAGTGATAGGGGAGTGCTGGTTTGGGCCACCACAACTGTTCCACTGCTCCACATGTCACCTATTTGGACCAGGGGTATTGGCCAGTTCCAACCTTAAAATCTCAGGTGCATCAGGGGTGTGGGCTCCTGGATCAGAAGAAAAGGACTTTCTCCCCAAGAGGAAAACTTCCATTTAATGGCATTGGATAAAGCAGTGAGGTTCTGAGCCCCTTTATCTGTCCCAAGGTCAAGTTCTCCTCAGTCTACAGTTCATATTTCATATCTGTCTTGCCCTCACTTTGGGCAACACAGACTCTCAGTAAGGACTTGAATTAATCTCACTCCCTGTGCATTGTTCTTCATTTCCCACGCCAACGGTACCAAATTCAACCCTAAACTTGAGTGCTAGTTGGCAAGCAAAATAAATAACACTAAAACCCACCCTGGCATGCTACAACAGCTCCACTCCAGCTGTTTCTTGCATCTGGCTCTGCCAAGCACTTAAGAATAAACAGCTTGTGGTGTCTCCTTCATTGGCTGTGTTCACACTTTCGTTAACATCCGTCACAGCTCAGGTCCAGGCCAGGGTGAGACATATGGATCCGTGCTGGCACTCCATCTATGTCAAATTCTCCTAGCTAACAAAAACATTTCTCCAGCACGTTCCTGGGAACTGCTCCTTCAGTCCCAGCCTCCTTGTGATTGAAAGCTAATCTCCTTGTCTTAGCTAAATGGCACTCCAAGAGGAAGGTGATGTATGTTTCCTTCCCCAGAGCCAGATGCTTAATGGGTCTGGAAGGAAACCTCCAGATGTTTCAGATTATAAATGAATTCCCTGCTCACAACCATGGTAAGCTTTGTGGTGCATGGTGGGTGTGTTTCTTTTGCCTGTTTTCCTGTTTGTCTGTTCTGGTTTTTCTCCCTTCTTCCCTAGCAGTGTTCTCTGTGTTTGGGCGCTAAGAAAGCTCTAAGGCTGCTTTTAAACGAACCGGTCTCCATCACGCGAGCAAGTCATGCAACGGCGACCCGCTCATTTAAAAGTGCCCTTAGTCAAGCCTTGATCTATCCTATTTTATACATTTGTGTTTGGTGCATTATAGCCTGTGGGCTGCTTTGTCTAAAAACTCTAATCCTAACCTAATGTAACCTGCTCACAACTAAAGTTGATGCTTTGACATCCTGGAAATCCACTTCACTTTTTCATGTTCATTTTGCATTGCGTCATCCAGAACCCAACCTTTATCTCCCAACATGCAACCTTGCTAGCCCTTCACAGCTGCAGGGGCTGTGTGTTTGGTGCTGGGAGGACTGGGGCTGTGGTGATTGAAGGAAGCTGCTGCCACTCTGCTTGTCCCTCCCCTTTACCCAGGTAACAACTGCCAGGGTGCCCTGTGGGCGCCAGCCCTCGGGTGTCGGCCGTTGACTGGGATCTAGGGCTGATGCGGCAGCAGCTGTTACCAAGCCGCGATTCCATTCCGCCATTTTGGAATTGCCCGTGCCACACCATGGCTTTTCTGCGGACATTCAGCTAATTCTGACGGCATTCTGCAACTTGCGGAATTGCAGGAAAATTGTGCAAACTGTCAGAAAACCACTGTTCTACTATTTTGTGGCGCTGGTGGAATGGCGGAAGTAGCGAAAATGTCATGTTTCCGCTATTTTGCAAAGCCTGTGGAAGTAGCGGAATGAAATTAGCGGAACTGTGGAAGTAGCGGAATGAAACTAACAGAATGAAAGCCTCTGCCATGCCATACCACTAATTGCGGAAACGCTGTTTCCGGTGGAAATAGCTACCACTGCGATATTCCGCTACAGCCCTACTGGGGTCGTTTGCTGGGCCGGGACGCCCAGGGGTCCCTTCGCCAGACAGACACCCATTGATTGTTGTGTAGCTCAACTTTGTTGTTGCTGTTGCCGCCCCACTAATATCACTGCTGTTATTGATGTTGCAGGGGGAGGCTTTTATCTTGTTTTTAATTTGTGGTTTTAAGGGGTTTGGGGGATGCAGTGGGTGTGGCTTGAGGTTGGGGGGCATGGGGAGTGGGTTAGGGTGGATGGGGCCTGCCCCCCTGGTGAGAGGAGGGGAGGTGGCCCTTGGGGAGGGTTGGGG
>QEPC01010142.1:1931864-1951689 GCA_003113815.1 Sphenodon punctatus
ACGGACAGTGGCACTGCAGCTCCAGGCGCATTTGGACAGCATCGGTTTCCTTGACCCTTTTCAATCTGGGTTCCGCCCCTGCTACAGTACTGAGATGGCATTGGTGGCCTAGGTGGATGATCTCCCCCGGGAGATAGACACAGGATGTTCAACCTTTGTGATCCTGCTAGATCTCTCAGCCGCTTTTGATACCGTGGACCATGGGCTGCTGTTGAGATGGCTGCGAGACTTGGGGGTCTGGACGGGACTGTCCTTGGATGGTTCCACTCATTCCTCTCGGGTAGAAGCCAGCGGGTGCTGCTGGGGGCTGAAACATCTAGCCCCTGGGCCTTGACCTGCAGTGTTCCGCAGGGTTCTATTCTGTCTCCACTGTTGTTCAATGTGTATATGCAGCCCCTGGGGGAGATCGTGAGTGGGTTCGGGGTGCGATGTCACCAATATGCTGATGATACTCAGCTGTACCTCTCATTTTCAACTGACCCAGGTCCTGCTGTCTCGTTACTCTCCCAATGTTTGGAGGCCGTGGTGGATTGGATGAGGCAGAGCAGACTGAAGCTCAATCCCGATAAGACGGAGGTGATGGTGGTGGGAAGGGCGGGGGAGGTGCTGGACCCCCTGATAGGGGGGTTCGCCTGCCTGTTGCTCTACAGGTTCAGAGTCTGGGGGTGGTTTTGGATTCGGGCCTCAGTCTGGATCAGCAGGTGGAGGCGGTGGCTAAAGCCACCTTTCGCCAGCTGTATCTGGTAAGGGGGCTTCAACCTTACCTCTCCGGGCCCAATCTGGCCACTCTTGTCCATGCCTTCATCACCTCGAGGCTAGACTACTGCAACGCGCTTTACGTGGGGCTTCCCTTGTTTCTGGTTCAGAGGCTGCAGCTAGTGCAGAATGTGGCAGCCCATCTCCTGATGGGGACTGGGCTGTGGGAGCACATAACACCGGTGCGCCACACTCTGCACTGGCAGCCTATAGCGTACTGAGCCAGATTCAAGGTGTTAGTATTTATTTACAAAGCCCTAGACGGTCTGGGCCCCTCATATATTGGGGACTACCTCGTCCTCCGTGCCTTCGGTCTACCGGGGGCGCCTTTCTGGAGGTCCCCCGTGTAAGACGGGGGGCCACAATGGAGAGGGCATTTTCGGTGGCCAGGCCGTGGTTGTGGAACTCCCTCCCGGAGGAGGCTCGCCTGGCTCTGGGCTTGTTGGCCTTTCGACGTATCTGTAAGACTTGGCTGTTCCCCCTGAGAAGAGCTGGGAAGAGGCCTCCTCACTCTCTCACCCAGGCTCAGGAAAAAACTGAGCGAGGAAGTCCCCAGCTCAGCTGAGCAGCACACAGGCCACAGAGGAGAAGAGATGGGAAAATCAAAATCAGCTGGATCTGATTTCCTCAATTTTTATTGGGATCAGATTAATCCAATTCAGGGAAATGAACCGATATTATGTGCAATAGACTGGCAGATCGGTTCTCCCAGTTGCATTGGCTGGGACAGGAGTTTTGGCACCCTTTTTCAAATTTAAAGAAGCAGCCAATGAAACTGAGTTTCCTGTAATGGCTGGCTAACAGGAAAGGAGGGGGGAAATGAGGTAAAGAAGGTTGGGAGGGGGGAAGAAGATCTCTCTGCTGTCCAATTGCCAACCAGATATGGCTGGCAATCAGCCAGCAGGGCACACTGATAGGGTAAGAGTCTGGGGGCAATTAAGAGGTTCCCCCCCATCTCAGTTGTACTAGCAGCTTGAGGAGGGAGTGTTTGTTACTCTATGTGTGCCACACTGCTCAGATCTGTTCTCTGCCACATTACTGCTGTTGCCACTTTGCTCTCGTCTCTGGCTCTGCACAGTAGAGTGGACTTTGAGGATTCTGCACAGGCCTAGCCCACCTAGTAGGGGTGGGACTTGGGGCAAAAAAACGGTTACCGGTTTTATCCGTTACCAGTTTACAAAAACCCAGTTTACCGGATTAAAGCCGGTATACCGGTACTGTTTTTTTCTCATTGGTTTTAATGGGGAACTGTCCCCATTGAAATCAATGAAAAAAACCCCCATATCTTCCCCCTCCCCCTCCCAGGCTGCGCGGGTGGAAGGGGGGACACCCCCCACCCACCCTGCCCAGTCTGGATTTAAAAAAAATAAATTATTCTGAAGTCCGGCTGCTAGTGTGGGCTCTGGGCTACTGCCATGCCGGCGGCGACCTGGAGCCCGCACCAGCAGGTACTAGGCAATCCCTGTGGTGGGGTGTGGTTTAACACCCCCACATCCCAGGGATCACCCTACCCCCCCACCCAGATCACATTACTTGTCCTTTGGGTGGCGGCGGCAGCAGCACGGTGCGGGTCCGGGTGGCTCCAGTGCTAGTGGCTGGCTTCCCTGCTTCAGCCCATCACTAGGCCTTCCGGGGAAACCCAGGGAAACCCCGGAAGGTCTAGTGAAGGGCTGAAGGGAAGCCAGCCACTAGTGCTGAAGCTGCCCGGACCCGCGCCATGCCACTGCCACCTGGAGGACAAGTAATGTGATCTGGGTGGGGGGGTAGGGCAATCCCTGGGGTGGGGGTGTGTTAAACCACCCCCCACCCCAGGGATCACCCTGGCTTCTGCTGGTGTGGGCGCCAGGTCACTGCTGCTGGCGCGGCGGCAGCCCGGAGCCCGCACTAGCAGACGGACTTCAGGTAAAAAAAAAAAAAAAAAATCCAGGCTGGACAGGATGGGTGGGTGGTGTCCCCCCTTCCACCTGCACAGCCTGGATGGGGGAGGGAAAGTGAGTGGGTTTTGGGGCAGGGGGGTTTTACATTGTGGCCATTCATTTCAATGGCCGCAATGTAAAAAAATCCGGCATGGGGAACCGGTACTGGTACCCCAGATTACCGAGTTAATCCGAAACTGTCGGTACAGCAAAATACCGGCAGTTTCGGATACCGGGGGAACCAAAATTCCCACCCCTACCACCTAGGTGTCAGGCACAAGACAGGATAATCAAAGTAGGTACATTTGGGGAAGGCTTGAGTTGGGTGTGTGCTAGGGGGGCAGGGGAGGCTGTGGTGTTGTTTGCTGAACTGTTGGTGGTTGCCGTATTGGCCCTTTCATTCCCACAGTTCCTCCCTTCTCTTGGGTGCTCTTCATCAGTTTTTGGCCTGCCCCTGGCTGGTATAGACTCTCCCCTTCTTCACCTTGTTGCTGCTTCTGGCTGTGTTTGGGTGTGTCCAGGTTTGGGTTCTGTGTAGGATACTACTTTATGGGGTATACTGTTACCCTAAGTTGTTAAAACTGATTTTTTTTTGTCTTTGCTTGACATTGGCTCTCCCTTTCTTCTCTTTGCTGCTTCTTATTTCTGCTGCCCAGTTTGGGGGTCTGTTTAGGGTACTACTTTATAGGGGGCACTGTCACCCAAAGTTTTTAACTTATATTCTTGTCCTGCCCTGGCAGCATTTGATGCTCCCCTTTTTCTCATTGCTGCTACTCGATGTTTGTTGGTGTCTGCCCAGTTTTGGGGTCTGTGTAGGCTACTACTTTATGGGGGGCACTGTCACCCCAAGTTTTAAAAACTGATTTTATTGTCCTGCACTGGCATTGGCTCCCTCTCACCTTCTTCTCATTACGCTGCAGTTGGTGTCTGTTGCGCCCAGTTTTGGGGTCTGTGTGGTATTGACTCTCTTCCCTGTTTCTCAGTGCTGCCTTGGGTCACTGACTGGCTGCGACTTTTGGGCCATTGACCCCCTCTGTCTCCATTTGGCAGTGCTACGGGGGTCATTTTGGTTCAGTTCAGTTCATTCGCTGAATTGAATAGGTTCGGTTTTCCACTGACTTCAACGGGAAATTTTCCCATTGAAGTCAATGGGGAAAAAAATCCAATACCAATTCAATTCAATTGAATCTGATTCTGTGTTTGATCTGATTCTGATTTTCAATTCGATTTCCCATCTCTAGGGCAGAGCAGCAAGCAGTGACCAGGACCAGAGAAAAAGCAACCTGGCAGTGAGGTGAGTCAGCCAGGGAGCCTCGGGTGCTGGGATCACAGGTGCTGGGATTGATGTCCTAGGGTGTCCCAAGATTAGGGCTGTAGCGGAATGTCGCAGTGGTAGCTAATTCCTCCGGAAACAGTGTTTCCGCAATTAGTGGTATGGCGTGGAAGAGGCTTTCATTTCGCTAGTTTCATTCCGCTACTTCTGCAGTTCCGCTAATTTCATTCCGCTACTTCCACAGACTTCGCAAAATAGAGGAAACATGTCATTTTTGCTACGTCCACCATTCCGCCAGCGCCACAAAATAGCAGAAAAGTGGTTTTCTGACAGTTTCTGCAATTTTTCCGCAATTCCACAATTTGCAGAATGCCAGCGGAATTAGCAGAATGTCCGCAGAAAAGCCACGGTGTGGCGTGGCCAATTCCGAAATGGCGGAATGGAATTGCCGCACGGTAACAGCTGCTGCCGCATCAGCCCTACCCAAGATACACATATTTTGGAGCACCAGGTGCTCAATGGGGGGCAGCTACCCAATCAAGTGCCCACTGGGGGTGCCCCAAAATGTGGGTATTAGCCACGGGTAGCAAATGTGCTACCCACTGCAACTGACTTGAGCCCTTTGGTACCCAACTAGTCTGACTGGGTCCGAGCTGGGTCAGCTTCTCTGTTTGCCCAAACTCTTGAGAGCCAGAGTGGTGTGGTGGATAAGGTGCTGGACTTTGACCTGGGAGACTAGGGTTCTCACCCTAGCTAATGAATTCACTGGATGACCTTGGGCAAGTCAAGACTTCTGAGCTGGAGTTCCCCATCTCTAAAATGGGAATATGTGTGTGTCTGTCTCTCCCTGTGTGTTCCCCTTGTCCATCTTAGATTGTAAGCCCACAGGGCAGGGACCTGTCTCTGAAAATTAGAGCTGAACCTAGTAGAAGAAAAAGTATTCATGAGTATTTTTCAGTACCAGACCTGAGGGTTTTTTGGGAGCTGTTCTGTAATACTGTCGAATACTCAGTACCAAATGCTGAGCATTTTCAGTCCCCTAAGTGGCAGGCAGGAAGAAGCAGCAAAGCAAACTCACAGGGAGGACTGGTCCCTGGAGTCGAAGTGGAGCAGGCTTGCCATCTGCCACTGCTGGTGGATTCCTGCCAGCGCTGCAACCCCAGTTGAAGTCCCCCAGTGTTGCATTTCCCCTGACTGCAGGCTGGGAGATTGGGCCACCATATTTTCTCTGGGAGCATGCTGGACTACATTTCCCATCCCAGCATGCTCCCAGAGAAAAGATGGCAGCCCCCATACGGTGTTGGGGGACCTCACCTGGGTCGCAGCACTAAGGGGATGTCACCAGCAGTGGTGGCAGCAGGCAGAGAGCTGGCTCCACTTTGACTCCACGGACCATGTCCTCTCGGTGAGTTTGCTTTGCTGTCCCTGCCCCCCTCCTGCCCACTGCACCTGTTCGCCACATTAGGTGACTTGCGCCTACTCCCCTTCCTGGTCAGAAGCTACGCTGAATTGCTCGATCGAGCAGTTACCGAGGAAACTGAGTACCGTGACTGACTCGGTTCCTCGGTACTCAGTAAAACTGAGTCGGGCACCGTGATCCTCAGTAAATTCCCTGTAAAACCAAGGACCAAGTTTTAGCCCTACTGAAAATCTATAACTGTAAAGTACTGTATACGCCTAGTAGCGCTATAGAAATAATAAGTAGTAGCAGTCCTCAGACTTGTTCTGGTCTGGTTTCCCTGAATGCCAGGCTCACCTCGTATAAAGCACCATGATGTCATGGCATTCTCAAGGGGACAGTGTCATATCGGCAAGTGGCAGCGAATGGTTTAGTCCCATCCCTTTTCTGATGTGGCCCTGCCCTTTATGGAGTGTCGTGACATAATGATGGACTGTGCAGGGTGGGGCCACCCAGTCACATCAGGCACAAAAAAGCTGCATGAGACCAGGCATGAGTTGGCCCCTAATTTCTGACTGGAGCAGGGACTCTAGTTTAGGGGTCTACATGGGTCACTAACATACCACATGCACTGCTTTTCTCTTGCAACAAATTAGAGGAAACAAATCTCTCTGCGTAGGTGTGGCGGCCTGTGAAACCTCCTGCTGCCAAGGTTGTGAGATCTGGCTTCTTGTCAGGATGGAGCGCAGGTGTTCAGTAGTTCATTACCAGGAGCAGAGAAAGGAGAGGGAGGGAGGGGGACACAGCCTGGGAAGGGAGCCGGAGCCCAGGGTTGAATGGGAGCAACCGACTGAGATGAAACATGCATCACAATGATTTGCACTTCTTTTTTAATCGCCTCTTTGGGCGTCTTCTTTTGGGAAGTTAATGGTTGAAGTGAGAGGCTGAGGGAGATCAAGGCGGGGTGGGGTTCACTGGTGCAATGAGGGTAGAGGGAGACCCTCCCATCTCCATTAGCCAAGTTGGAGGCTGGACAAGGAATCTTCCTCAAATTTAGTTTCACAAAAGAAACCCCATTCCCAGCTGCAGGAACAAGGGATTGGCCTGACCCTCAAGGCAGGAGGTTTCCCCTAGTCCCAGTTATAGCCTCAGCAACAAGGGACTCTTCCGAAGAAGAGGGGAATTGCCTCCAGTGCAGGGTGGGGAGGGGGGCATCTAGGAGAAAGGGGAGGAACAGGGATGGAGGTAGGAGTTGGGGGTTCCACATATGGGGCATGCAAAGAGATGTGCATGCCTCCACACCAATATGACTCCCTTATTATGCTCCTACCCAAGAATAATACTTAGGTTTCAAACAAGGGAGGTGTCAACAGTCAGAAGCTCAAATAAATTTGTCCAAAGTCACTGACAGAGCCAAAGACAAAACGCAGGTTCACAGAGTCCCAGCCTACTGCTTTATCCACTGGGCAACACTACTTCTACCTGTGTAGCCCTTTCCTTTTCTGGCACATTTTGAGGACACTGGGGCACTCAGCCAGATTGTCTCACCTAGTGATTTGCATATTGTCTATCCAGAATGCTTTGCACCACTTGTTCTTTCCGGAGGTAACCCTCACTTCACTGAATGTCTTTCATTTCATTTTCTCCCTGCTCTCTTCCAGCTAATTTGCGATTCTGCTACCACTTCAGCTGACTTCCATAAAAATCTTTTGGGGTCAGAGATCCGATGAAAATGCATATTCTGACAGCCAAGCCTTATAGAGAAGGAGAAATTAAGCAAGCAGAGTGGGGGGGAAATGCCTTCCAATTACAGGCAATTAGCTCTAATTAATGCTCACCTACTGTGCACTGCACTCCAAATGCAATCACTCCAGTTGTGGAAGAGAAGTCAGCTCTGTGACATTGCAGCCTGCTATTTTGACAATCTGGTTTCGTACAGCAAGTACCCTCTGGCAAGCAGGAAAAGCGAGCTCATGTGAAGGGAAGAAAAGCTAGCATGGAGATTAGAAATAATAGAAACTCTCCTCTCAGGGGTGTGTCCAAAGTCTGGTGAAGTCCATCTGAAGTATTTATAAACCTCCATTCCCTATGCTGCAATCTCTCAGCCCCCTCACTGTCTCTCTCTGTGTGACCCCATTTTGAGGCTTCATTTTGGTTAGAGCCAGAAGAAGGTAAACCTGTCAAATATATCCTACCTGAACCAAAATAGTGGTTTGGGTAATAACCAATATCTGTTTATAATCTGTCAGGTATCTATTTTGGCTTTGATTCTCTGGCCCATATCCTGGTTGCCCCATTGGTTATTGACTGATCTTCCATGGTATCGGCTCTGCTGCAGTACTGATTATGCTGTAGCCATTCAATCCAGTCATTCCACCAGGGCCGGCCCCAGGGTTTGTGAGGCCATGTGTGAAGTCTTGGTGTGGGGCATAATTTGCATAATTAGACCCCACCTAATTATGCGAATGTGTAAATTTACATAAAATATAATCCCTCTGGACAGGAAGGATTCCCATTCTCCACCACTCTGAGCAACCATGGAGAAGCATGGCCTCCCCATGCGTCCCCCGTCCCCCGGTTTGGCACCCCTTGGCTGCCTTACCTGGCGCTCAGCCGAGTGGCCATAGACAAGCATGGCCTCACAATGCTTTCCCCCCCTCCACCTCCCCAGCCGAGCGTCTACCACCACTCTCCAGAAGTGATTCCATTGCAGGGGCAGCTGGGAGGGCAGTGAGGCAGGCACAGAGAGACTGACTGTGTCCACTGCCTTACTGGAGGAGGGGGTGAGCTTAGCCAGTCTGGTCTCCAGGGCCTGTTGCTTCTTGCTGCCAGTGCCACCTGTGCCTTGTGCACGAATGCAGTGCGACCAGTCTAGAAGTGCTGCTATCAAACACACTAGACACCCAAAATGCAGCCAGCTTATTAAGTGCATTATGCCATAAAAAGAGACATACAACCAGTTGCCCCCACAATCAGTTCATGCTGCCTCCAACCCATAACCAGTTCATTTGCACCCCTGTCCCATATAATCAATTCATGCTGCCCCCCACATATAACCATTTAATTTGTGCCCCTGGGGCAGTGTGAATTGATTATATGGGGGGGCGTAAATGAACTGGTTGTGGGGTGCGGGTTTAAAGCCAGTATTCCTGTTAGCAATAACTTCATTAAGAAAAGTTAGTGAAATAGGAGCCATAATAATCTCAGAACCATATTTGCAGATTTATTTTCCAAGATAAAATAGATATCAGGGGTGGGACTTGGGGCAAAAAAACGGTTACCGGTTTTACCGGTTACCAGTTTACAAAAAATTGATTTACCGGATTAAAACCGGTATACCAGTACCGGTTTTTTCCCATTGATTTCAATGGGGAACTGCCCCCATTGAAATCAATGAAACCCCCCCAATACCTTCCCCCTCCCCCTCCCAGGCTGCACGGGTGGAAGGGGGGACACCCCCCCACCCACCCTGCCCAGCCTGGATTTTTAAAAATTTAATTTTAACCTGAAGTCTGGCTGCTAGTGTGGGCTCCAGGCCGCCGCTGTGTCGGCGGCAGCGTCCTGGAGTCCGCACTAGCAGGTACTAGGTGATCCCTGGGGTGGAGTGGTTTAACACGCCCCACCCCAGGGATCGCCCTACCCCTCCACCCAGGGATCGCCTTACTTGCCTTCCGGGTGGCGACGGCAGCAGCACAGCGCGGGTCCAGCTTTCAGTGCTAGTGGCTGGCTTCAGCACTTCACTAGACCTTCCGGGAACTTCCGCTAACCCGCACTAGCAACC
Organism: Sphenodon punctatus; assembly: GCA_003113815.1. Classification (NCBI taxonomy): domain Eukaryota; kingdom Metazoa; phylum Chordata; class Lepidosauria; order Sphenodontia; family Sphenodontidae; genus Sphenodon; species Sphenodon punctatus. Next base: position 1,940,990 of record QEPC01010142.1, read on the forward strand.
GGACTTCAGGTTAAAATTAAATTTAAAAAAATCCAGGCTGGGCAGGGTGGGTGGGTGGGTGTCCCCCCTTCCACCCATGCAGCCTGGATGGGGGAGGGAAAGTGCATGTTTTTTGGGGTTTTTTACATTGCGGCCATTCATTTCAATGGCCACAATGTAAAAAAATCCGGCACGGGGAACCAGTTTCAGATTACCAGGTTAATCCGAAACTGCTGGTACAGTAAAATACCGGCAGTTTCGGATATGGGGGGAACAAAAATTCCCACCCCTAAATAGATATTGCTTTACATCTTAAATTCCTACCTAAAATAGTATAAGTAAGACAGTTGTGAGAATGTCACCCTTTTTACCTGGGCATCTGACACCCATGAACATGCAGATTTCTGTGTGTTCATGGGTGGGGGAGCCCCGTGTGAACGATGCGGTGCACGTGCCCATGGTGAGTGGGGGTGCGTGCCTGCCTAACACGCATCCCCATTAACCCCCCCCCACTTGTCCCCATGCACGGAGCAACCGGGGGAAATGGTGGTTACTCTGTGGGTGTGGGTGAGTGGGGATGCGTGTGCAGCCGTGTGCATGCCCCGTCTATGCACTGGCATACCCACGGACCCCCTACCCAGTGGAGCCATGTAAAAATAGCATGTGAGGAGCCACTCGAAGAAGAACAGAAGGTTGCTACCTTGTAAACAAGGTTCTTTGAGATGGCTCCAAACATTCTCACAACACCCACCCTTCCAGCCCCGCATGGAATTTTTTTTCTTATATTTCTAGAAAGGGTTGGAAGGAACTGTCATTCAGAAGGGGAGAGTCAGTGCTTTTCATACTAGAGGAGCTCGAGACCATCATGTGGATTATTATTTGACTAGGGTGAGGATGCAGAACCCAGTTGTGAGAATGTTAGGTGCCATCTCAAAGAACCTTCTTTACAAGGTAATAACCTTCTGATTATGCACATATGGAGGAGTTGTTTGTAAACAAACAGCTTTATCTCCCAGTCCAATCAGTGTCCCCGCTGCTGCTGCTGCTGCTGCTGCGGCGGCGGCGGCGCTACTAGGAGGCAGAGGCAGGTGAGGGATGGGGACCAGAGCCAGGGAGGGGAGGCAGAAGAACTTATTGGCGGAGAAGCTGGTTGCAGCCCGCTGCCCAGTCATGCAAGTGCGGGGCCCCAGATAGCCATGGGGCCATGTGCGGCCGCACATATGGCACATGCCTGGGGCCAACCCTGCATTCCACTCTGGGCAGGTATCAGAGCTGCAGTCTATGCTCTTGCACGGAGCAGACATCTCTCACAGACTGAATTGCTGACATGAAGATGGCCACTGATTCGTGTGTGGGTGAAAAATGTCACTGCTCTGGAGGAAGTCCCCAAGGGGCTAGTTAGCAGGGCAATAATGGGGATGAATGGCTGGAAATACGTGATCAGTCTCCAGCAATGAGGCATGCTGTCCCTCAAGCACAAAATTCTTCACACAAACCAGAGGCTGTGGGCCTTCTCATGTATCCTGTGCATGGGGATTTTAAAAAAAAAATCTGTTTCCTTCTGAAGCATTGGCATTGGAGGCAGGCTACTGGACTAGACTGACCAACAATCTGAGTACAATTGTGAAGATCTAATGAACAGTTGCACTTCAGCATTGCTTCAAATTATTGGGGAATGGGAATAGGTTGGAGCAAAGATGGATGCAGAAGGAGTCCTAGAGAAGAGTTCATTCAGGAGAGCTAGTGACATCTAGTGAAAATCAACTGAATGAAGCTGAAGTCAAAAGAAGGGTCAAGAAGGGATGGATCAGCTTTAGGATGGATCAGCTTTAGGATGCTTAATCACATATTCTAGAGTGCAATGTCTCTTTATCTGAAAAGGAAAGTATTTGATCACGCTTCTGACCAGTGATGACTTATGGATGGAGACTCCACAACGGAATGATGCAGAAAGCAGCATGGAAGGATGGGCTCAAACAAAAATCCCATGCGTTCTCATGAGAACACGTGATATTCTCACAGCCCTGAGCAAACTGAGATTTTTTAAGTATCTCATGAGATTCTCAAAAATCTCAAATGCACACTGTACATGCGCATATGGCCACTGGCCATTTTGCGCATGCGCAGAGCAGCTTTCGAGGAGTTCTCGAGAATTTTGCAAGATTCTCAAAACCCTAAAAGCACTCTGTGTATGTTCAAAATGGCCACCACAGGCTGTGCATGTGCAGAAACCACTGCAGCAGCCATTTTTCATATGCGCAGTGGCGTTTTTTGACCGCACAAGTTCCGCGTGAGAACAGGTCAAGAATCAGCTGATTCTTGACCCGTTCTTGCAAATCTCAGCAAGAAGCTGATTCTCGCCAAGATTTTACAAGAATGCGAGGGCAAGTTTCAGCTATGGGCATAATAACCCAAAGGGACAGAGAACAGAATGAAAATGGATTAGATTTTAAACCAAAGCAGTTGATATCATCCAAAGGGCAAAGGACTCTTCATATTGCCATAGACCAGGGTTGACCAAAGTTCCCAAGAGTCACATACCAAAACCTTCAAATGGCCATGAACCACAAGGTGCACATACACCTCTTCTGCTTCATGATTGGGAGAGCTTGTGCTCTGCAGCCCTGTCTAGTACCGAGACTCTGAACAGTAGCTGTGAGTCAGGTGCAATGAAGTAGGCATCAGGCACCAAGAATCTAAAACCCAGGCCCCTGAGGAGGCTGAGCCAGTATCTGCACCACCACAGCCTGAGGCCAGAGCAGGAAACAACACCCCATGAGGCACATTCCAGCCTGAGCCCATTACAGCTAGAGGAGGTCAGGTGAACAGGAAGCTGCTGGCCATTGGTGCTCGCCTGTACTTATTGCCTCTTCCTGTCACACCTTCCTTGTCTGAGCAATCTATCTTAGAGACTGCTATGGCCAGATCCCATCTCTGAAGCTCCAGCTCAGTTCAGCCTGTCTGACCTCTCCACCTTGACCAGCCCAGCCTATCCCAGTCTGCTTGCCTGCTGTCCTTCCCAACCTGCCTGCCCACTAAGCAACCTTTCCTGCCAGCTCCCAGACCCCACCCTGCTCCCTATGGACCAACTTCCTGGCACTGATGCCTGGCCTGGACATTGACTATGAGCCTGGCAACTGCCTGGACTGTTACCCAGCCAGTCCTGCTCCATGAGTACCAGTGCCCCAATCCTGAAAACCTGGCAGTAAGACACAGGACCATTAAGGTAGCACAGGGTCCAGGACCAACACTATCTGGTAGCTGCACTTGAACTGCCCAAGACCTCCAAAGCCACAGTTTGGCCACTCCTGCCATAGAGCAATAAAAAGGCAAAAAATTGAAATTCTTGATAAGATCCCAGGAGACACAAAAAGATCAAGAAAGAAGTCAGATTTGAGATGGATTGATGAAATCAAGAAGTTCCTTGACTCCTAATGGTGAAAGAAAAGCTAATATCACACAGTTATGAGAACATATGGGAGAGGCTGTTATCCAGTAGTGAACTGAGAGAGACTGATGGTGATGAAGAAAAAGCTTTAATCAGATATTCTGTCTTCTCAACTCTGTGCGAATGAGGAAATGGGAAGAACATAGGAGAGTATATAAAGCCCTTGAGAAAATATTACATTGTTTTCTTAACATAATATTTGCCTACTTAAAAATGCTTAGAAATAGACAGATTTGGGACAGAGGGGAACACTTATGGTGTGTTCTGGTTCTTCAAGGATCCAGGAGACACCGTAGCATCTCAGTCCTGGGAGAATTTAAAAACAGATGGCCTTGGCAATAGACAATACCTTATTGAACACAACATGCAAACCTTCTTGGTCACAGTTGGCATTAATCTTTTCCATTACTGATAAACAGACTCATCTTCCAACTTTTTACATGCCTGAGGAAGGGTCCAGGTTGGTCTGAAAGCTTGCATAAGCTCATCAGTAGTTGATCCAATAAAAGAGATTATCTTCAGAAAGAGATTATCTTCAGAAATAACTACTTTGTCTTCATCTCCACACATTGCACAGTGCACGAAGGGTGGACTCTTAGCTCTACTGAAGTCAATGAGACTTTCCCCATTGACTTCAATGGGGTTAGGATTGCAGACTGTTAGCAGGCAGGAAAGCAAATTCCACAGTCCTATTTCCCCACTCTGAGACACTCTGCTGCTGGTCCGTAAGTGACCACTAATTTTACAGCAGCACAAGGGGGCTGCAGGCAGGACCTTTGGACAAGGCAAATGGGACAGCTGCCCCAGGTCTTGTGCTTCGTAGGGGCCTCACACTGCTACTGCCTTGAGTGGGAACAACCTGGAGGACATTTCCTGCCTGTCCCCTGCTATGGTCCAGCCCTGCCACACTGGGCCGACCTTAGAATTTGCAAGGCCCAGGGTGAAGATAAAATATGGGGCTGCTGGTGGCCCCTTTCCCTTCCTTCCCTCCCTCTCAGGGGCACCGTCCATGGGACCCTAGAGGTGGTCATGTCTGGGGCCTCACAGAGGGAGTGAGGCCCCCACATCTGGCCCTGCTGAAAATGGGCTACTGTAGGGGTCCTGTAAGTAGATAAAAGAGCGGGGCCCAGGGTAGTTTCCCTGGGTTGCTCTGTGGTAAGGCTGGCCCTGCTGTTGCTCCAAGCAGGCAAACCCTGTCCCCTGTCTTTCCCTGTTCTATCAAACCCCACACCCCAGCAACCCTGTCTTCCCCCATTCCCTCCTGCCAGGTGCCCCTCTCCTCAACTCCCCAGCCTGGCTGCAAGCAATCTCTCCTCTAGCTACAATATAGACTGTGTCATTCAGTGGCACTTTCCTACAATACTTACCGCACATGATTTACCTCCGAGAAAGAATCCACAAGGCAAAGCATATGCACTTTGCGCAAGGTTTGGAATGTGAGACCGCCCCTCACCCCTGTGCATTTTTGCCAGCGATCCTGCAGAGGATTGCAGAGCTGCTACTCTGCAATCCTCTGCAGGATCACCGGCAAAAATGCCGGGGGAGGGGGGGGGGAGAGCGCTCCCATGTTACAAACCCTGTGCATGATTTGCCTTCCGGATTCTTTCCCAGAGGCAAATCGTGTGCTGTGCAGTAACTAGTATTGTGGGAAAGCGCAATGTTAACAGTTTGAAAGTAAGAAGGGACTGGGAGCTAGTGCAGGCTTTGGAGAGCAGAGTATGTCATATCAGACTAATGATTAATGCTGCTAAATAACAGCCCAATCCACACCCTCTTGGGCAAGCCCAGCAGCAGCTCCACCCTCCTCTAGGCCCCTCCCTCCAGTCTGGTGTCCCATTCTAGTCCCCTCTCTGTGCCTTCTTCTGACACAATTCCTCCCCCTCCAACACAAGTGTCCCTGAAATGACAGTCTGCTCCAGGACTGTCATAGGGCTCCATCGATGCAGGGTACCCATGTGCTCCGTGCCCGCCCCAGAACCCCCTTCGGCACCTTCCCTCCAGCGGGTTGTGGCAGATCCACTGTCAGAGCAGGGTAGCACAGGGTCCATGCTCTCAGAGGCAGCACTCATGCCAGCAGCTGCACTCCCCCCTGAGGATACAGGGGTGGAACCTAGGACCCTGCGGCGCTCAGCCCACCTGCAGGGGAAGCCTCTAGCTGCAGGCACTGAATGAATAGGCTATTTAAACCAGCACTTCCTTGTACACATTGCTGGTGATCAGGTTCCATGTTTTGGACTGGCCTTGTTGTGTGGAAAAGCTAAGTGCTTACATTCTGCTGGTTGTTTATTACGAGTGAAGTGTGTGGTTTGTTGTGAGCTTTGTGTATAACCTGTCTGCAGACGTAGTGGCTTCCCCCTCCTTTGTTTCCCTTCCTTGTGAATGAGTGTAAGGGTGAGAGTGTGGCCCCTTCCTTCCCCGTTCCCCGGGCCCCTGTTCCCCTCTGTGTGGTGTAAGGCCCTTCTCCTCCTTGCGCCCTGGATCCTTCCTCCCCACCCACACTGTTTGGGACATCGTGCTGTCCTCCCCAGAATCTTCCCTGGAGTGATTGCAGGTGATTGAGAGTGGCAGGCAGCCACAGGACTCCTATAACCCCACGCCTGATGATGATAGGGGCCTGACTTCCTTGTGCTTCCTGCACCCCGAAGGGCCCACTTACTATCCTGAAGGGAATTTTCACCCAGAGGGCCTTCTTGGGGAATGAGGAGGGTCTGGTGTGTGGTGCGTGCCCAGTCCCCTTCCCCCGTAACAAGGTCTAAAGACAAGAATCTCTAGAGCTTGGACTAATACCCAGACTCTGTAGGGCAAGGCTGTAAAAGCCTCACAGAGATGCTGTAGATCAGGCACTGGGTAGGAAACACATGTGTGTGGGGGGAGAAAGCATCACCTCACAGAAAGCGCTTGCCATGGTGCTAGAGTGAATCTTCTGCTTCTCTTGTAACCATCAGCAAAGCTCTCATTCCCTTGCAAACTCTGTGCCCTTATTGGAACAGTGATACTGACAGCAAAGAAAGATAGGGACCAGTGCAACTGACACAGGGCAGCAGCTAGCAATGCAAGCTAGAGACGTAGCCAGCGGAGTAGCTATCATAGGGACAGGAAGGACATTTGGCCCTGGGCCCAAGCTGGGCCTCCCCCCCCCCCCCCCCCCCCAGGTTTTACCCCTGGCGGGAAGGTGAGGGCGCATGTGGTCCTTGGGCAGTGGACTGCTTGGCACTGCTTGTGTGAGAGGGGGTACAGGGTAGAGCAGAAATGAGCACCTGAAAATTCAAGCAAATCCATTGAATACGATGATTCCACCCAAAACAAATGAAATGAGTAATAAACACTGCTCGCACGAACACCTGGTTTTTGAAATTTCAAATAGTTTGCTTCATTTTCATTTTAGTTTGTTTTGGTTTTGTTCATTTTGTCAATTTTGCTATTTTCACCAGGAACAACAGGAAAATTGGATTTTCTTGATGAAAATAACAACATAGACAAAATAACTGAAACCAGAATGAGTGAACAAACAAAATATTCAAACTTTCAAAAATATTAGTTCAAGTCGATTGTGCACTGCTCAAAATTGAAACAAATACCCACAAGCAGCTTTTTCTCTTCCTGTGTCAGCTCTAGTACAGAGCAATATGAAGGGGACAATGAGAAGTAACTCCACCCCTATCTCACATTTGTTTAAAGTGTCCCAATAATATTAGCAGCAGGGAACTCCTGATTCAACAGAACGGCAATACATTTACCACTAATTAAAAGCAAGATTTTTTTTCTGCAGCATCTCATCAACTTGGAGGTCACTAAGCCAAATGCTATGACTGTTAGGGCTTTTGTTTGTTTGTTTTTTTGTTTTGTTTTTTTAAAGAGGTTTGGGCAATTTATCATCCACCCTAATTATATTTGCAGCTACTGTTATGCAACACTCTGCAGCAGGGCCCTGGATCTGTACAGAGCTGCAGGGACTGGTACTTTCACTTGTGTGAAGGGTACACCCACCCTTATAGAGCTCCTTACAAGATTAAGGACACTTTCAGATGGGCACAATTTGTGCGGATTAACAATAAAGTGATTTCTTGCAAGTGCACAATTTAAAACCGGGTTGCATTTACACTAATCAATTTGTGTGCAGCGTAGGTCCAGTGCGCACAACAGAAAGTGTGTGCTGAGTTGTTCCCATGTTCTCTTATTGCACTGCTTTTTAAGGCTTCAGTGCACTACTGCTGATTCCTCCATAATGCACAATGTCACTTGACCCCGGAAAGCTCCCCTCCCTCACCTTCCCTTCCCCCCCCCCCCAGCCCTGATGCCCGTCACATGACCTATTGCTCTGGTGCTTCTTGCAGACCAATCCTTCAGTCATTCTCACTCCATTGGCCTTCTGCCTTCACACATGGCCGGAAGTGTGCGCTCAAACTGTGAATCACGTGGATTATTCTGACGTTCAAATAAAGCAGACAAATTCCAAGCCTCAATTGTAAAGGTTTACCTGACCCGGTAGTGCACTGATTTCAAAGCCGCACTGGTCAGGAACAGTGTGCACAGAGGGCTTCAGACATACATGGAATATGCACATTAAACCTTCCTTTTAGGGAACACCAGATCTTCCTTTTTAGGTAAGGTTTTTGAACAGGCGGTGGCCCAACAGTTTCAGGAGCATCTGGTCCGTTTCAGTTTTCTGGATCCCTCGCAGTCCAGCTTTTGTCCAGGTTTTGGCGCTGAGACTGCACTTGTGGCGGTCGATGACCAGGGTCGATCGACATGAGTTGGACCAGGGTCGATCGACCCTGTTGATGCTGTTAGATCTTTTGGCTGCATTTGATACTGTTGATCATGAGAGGTTGGTGACTCATTTGTGAAACCGAGCTGGGGTGGGAGGGACTGTCCTTGAATGGTTCCGCTCTTTCCTGGCCAGGAGAACTCACCGTGTGGTGCTGGGTGATTGTTCATCTTCTCCCCAGGATCTCACGTGTGGAGTCCCGCAAGGTTCTGTCTTGTCTCCCCTCCTGTTCAACGTGTATATGCAGCCAGTGGGTGAGGTCATCAGAGGGTTTGGGGTGCGGTGTCAATATGCTGATGACACCAAACTTGACCTCTCTTTCTCAACTGACCAGACCCGGCAGTCTTGGTGCTTACCCGGTGTCTGGCGGCTGTGGGGGACTGGATGAGGGTGAATCACACCAAGACGGAGATGATGCTTGTGAGTAGGGCTGAGGGACTGGTGGTTCCCGTCATTGATGGGGTCTGCCCCCTGTTGGCTCCTCAGGTCCATAGTCTGGTGGTGCTCCTTGACTCACGGTTCTGCCTGGATGTTCAGGTGGTGGCCATGGCAATGGGGACATTTTGCCAATTACACCTGGTGTGGCGGCTTTGGCCATATGTCTCAGACACAGATCTGGCCACCATCATCCATGCTTTCATCACCTCAAGACTGGACTACTGCAACACGCTCTACATGAGGCTACCCTTGGTGACAGTCCAGAGACCGCAGCTGGTGCAGAACTGGCAGCCTGTCTCCTTACAGGGACAGGTCACCATGAGCACATTACATCAGTGCTTCACTTTCTGCACTGGCTGCCTGTAGTCTTCTGGGCTCAATTCAAGGTGTTGGGTTTGACCTATAAAGCCCTAAAAGGCTTGGGCCCCACTTATCTGCAGAATCACCTCACTACCCAGGCCCTGGATTGGTTCCTGTGGTTGGCCAGGAATGCCTCCTTCAGAGTCCCCTGGGTATCTCAGGTGACGATGATGAGAGGGGTGTTCTTGGTGGCTGTACCACAGCTGTGGAACTCCCTCCCAATGGAGGTTTGCCTGGTCCCAGACCTCCTCTCTTTCTATAGATATTGTAAAACCTGGTTGTTCCACCAGGCGTTCGGTGAGGGGGATGGGTGAGGGTGGGGGGATGGGTAGGGGGGAGATTNAGATATTGTAAAACCTGGTTGTTCCACCAGGCGTTCGGTGAGGGGGATGGGTGAGGGTGGGGGGATGGGTAGGGGGGAGATTCGGGTTTTTATTGGTTCTGCTTTGGGTTATATGTTGTTTTTATCTTTGTTATTTATTTGCAGTCCTATGCTGTGACTGTGAGGATGGCAAAGAAGGAGTTCTTTGCTGCTCTCATAGCTGCTGCAAAGTCATGTCCAGTGGAGCTTTTCCGGGTGGTGAGGGGGCTGGTTAGTCTGGCATCCCTCCGCCTGGAGGGGGAGGTTTCCCAAGCCCACTGTGAGGAGTTTGTAAACTACTTTGCAGATAAGATCGCTCGAATCCAGCACAATTTCGTGGCTGGGATTGATGCAGAAGGGGGAGAGCCGAGGGTTATGGATGCCCCATCTGGTACATCTTTGTGGGATCAGTTTCAGGAAGTGACGCCGGCCAATTCCGAGGGGATTCTGGGGTCTGTTAGGGTCATTTTTTGTGAATTAGATCCTTGCCCGTCCTAGTTGGTGGAAGCCTCCAGGGAGACCTTGGGACCGGTGCTGGTGGGAGTGATCATCACCTCCCTTTGGGAGGACAGGGTGCCGGACTGCCTCAAGGAGGCGGTGGTGAGGCCCCTGCTTGAGAAACCATAATTGGCTGTTGACTTGCCCACTAGCTACCGGCCTGTCTCTAACCTTCCCTTTTTAGGGAAGATTATTGAATGGGTGGTGGCCCAGCAGCTCCAGGGTCATCTAGATAGCATCGGCTCTCTGGACCCTTTTCAATCAGGTTTTCATACAGGATACGGTACTGAGTGTGCGTTGGTGGCCTTGGTAGACGACCTCCACCAAGAGATGGGCTTAGGACATTCAACACTTCTTGTCCTGCTGAATCTTTCGGCAGTGTTTGATACGGTGGATGATGGGTTGCTTTTGAGACGGTTGCGAACCCTGGGTGGGGGTGGATGGGACTGTCTTAGGATGGTTCCGATTGTTCCTCTCGGGGAGAAGCCAGCGGGTGGTGCTGAGGGAAGAAACATATAGCCCCCGGGATCTTGCTTGTGGCATACCACAATGTTTTATTCTGTCTCCATTGTTATTTAACATCTATATGCAACCCCTGGGTGAGGTTGTGAGATGGTTTGGTGTGCGTTGCCACCAGTATGCTGATGACACCCAGCTTTACCTCTCCTTTTCTTTTTTTTTTAAATATTTCTTTTTATTTTAACTTTAACAATATAATATCACATTCCAATCAAAATATTACATTTATTCCCCCTTCCCCACCTCTCTCCCCTCTCCACCCTGCCTCCCCGTCCCCTCCCTCCCTTCCCCCAGTATACGTTCCCTTTCCCACCCTCTTTCCCCCCTTC
>QEPC01010142.1:1959979-1972387 GCA_003113815.1 Sphenodon punctatus
GGCTTTAATTTTTTTTACATTGCAGCCATTTAAAAATGGCTGCAATATAAAAAAACCGGCACACCGAAATCCGGTACCGGGGCCGGATTACCGGGCCGAATCCGATAATGCCGGTACGCCCGATACCGGCATTATCGGATACCGGATTGTACCGGTTTCCCACCCCTAGTGGTTGCACCACAGCTGTGGAACTCCCTCCCAGAGGAAGCTCGCCTAGCTCCCAGCCTGTTGACCTTCTGTCAGGCCTGTAAGACCTGGCTGTTTGTCCAGGCCTTGGGGTGGGTTTGTCTGCCAGTGTTTTTTTTACTTCTTTTATTGTTTGTTTTTACGATGTTTTAGTAACCCCTTTTGTATACTGTGCTTTTTAAAACTTATTTTTAGATGTTTTGTGAGCCGCTCCGAGCTGCCGTAGGTCTGGAGGGAGCGGGATATAAATGGGTAAAGAAATCAAATTTATTGGGAAATTGTATTTGATATTTTATATATTTTAGATATGTTGTGAACCCTCCTGAGCTGCTGTGGCAGGAGGGGGCAGCCCAGAAATAAGGATAAATAAATAAATAAATAAAATAAACAAAACAGTGCATATTTCATGCACGTCTGAAAGGGCTCTAAGATCTGATGGAATGATGAGCTCAGTTAGCCACAGCTAGAGTGCTGCATCCAGGTTTGGGTGCCTCATTTTAAGGATACTGGCAAGCCGAGAGAGTTTAGAAGTGAGGAACAAAGATGGTAAAGGGGATGAAAGGAAAGACATATAAGCATAGCCACTAGGGAGCAGGGGAAATGGTATGCAGCTGCACCCCCTTGGCTGTCTCCTCGCCCAACTTTTCCAAGCTCTTTGGATGGGGGAGTAGGGCCATATTGTCAATGGGTGAGAGCAAAGGGGCTCCACCCCCGTTTTTGTCATGCCCACACTCCTTTCTGAGTACTGTGATGCCATGGTGCACTGAAAGGGGGTGTGGCCATGCCAGAAATGGGCAGGGGCAAAGAGTTTCGCCAACCCCTTTCTGGCATAGCCCAGCCCTCTGGTCCTCCTAAAGCAATTTCTGCCAGTGTCCTTACCTATGAGGAGAGGTTGATGAAACTGGGAATGTTTAGCCTAGAAAAAGAATGAAAGGGGGAACATGATTACAGTTTTCAAATATGTAGAAGGCTGCTGCAAATAAAATGGTGCCTGGTTGTTTTCTCTGGTCACTGAGGATAAGACTGGCGGTAACTGGCTCAAATTAAGGGAGAAAGGGTTTAGGCTAAACGTTAGGAAGAAACATCTATCTACCAGGAGAATTAGGCAGTGGAATAATTTGCCAAGGGAGTGTTTGGAGTTCCCATCATTGGTGGCCTTTAAAAATAGGTTAGACAGACATCTCTCAGCAGGGATGGTGTGGTTATTGTGGATCGTGGTTATTGCCAAAGGGTCTCTTCCCAGTTCTGTGATTCCATGATTCATGAATGCAATAATCAACCAAGCACCTGGGAGAAGTGAGGAGAAATTCTCTGCAGTAGTGGAGCTAATGGGGGGTAGGGAGGAGAGACAATGCCCCCTGTGGCCATAGACATATATATTAGGGGCTATAATAGGTGCAGCAGGTGCAGCTGCACTGGGGCCCATGAGTCTGGGGGCCCCACACATATGTAGAATACATATGCACACTGGAGTAGAGGGCCCCTAGTGGGGCTGGGGCCCATTCCCACCTGGGAATATATATGGGAGGCACAAGAGAGAGTGTGATCTGGGGATGTGGGGAGGGTCCAGTGACATGATCAAGGGTACAGGAGTCAGGGACTGCTTCTACCCCCACCCTTTAGGCTATCCTTCCTGGTTGCCCCTCTGAACTGGTGTGTAATGCAGGGGAGCGAGTGAGTGAGGCGCACCTGAATCTATGCCAGGGAAATGTGCAGAAGGTTAATGCTACAATTAAAATAATATGAATCTTGCAGCACTAAAGCTGCCCACCATCCAGTGAAAGGGTCTAAATGTAAATGTATGTATTCCATGCACAGCCATTAAATGGGAGACAATAATGAGTTCTGCTAATTGTGTCTCAGTGAGCTAGTCAGCAATCTGCAACAATCTAATGCAGCAAGAGGCAATGCCTGCCTATATATGCCTGCTTGTTACCTGGACGGGGCTCATTAAGCTTGAAATCACAAGTCAGTTGCGATACCTTCTTGCACATCCAGAGAAAATGATCTTGTGAATGATAAAATGAACTCATTATGACCCTCTGTCCCTATGCACCCAAGGTAGGGGCACAAGCTTGGCCATTCCAGATGTACGAGGCCTGCATCTGATTGTAGATGCTGAATGAAATCTGGGTTAGTGAGATGCAGGCTAAACACACCCAAATGTGCCAATGCAAGCAGATTTCCAGCTGACACAGATTTCTGGGCAAAGATAGAATTTGTTTTCTCTGAAAACTGCTTCCACTGCTTGGTGGAAACTATGAAGGCTCAGGTGCATAAAGCTGAGTCAGTCTTATAATTCTGGAGACCCCAGCTGTCCACAGACAGCCATTCCTGTGTGCTAGCCCTGTCAACCCTCTCCCAGAGCCCCAGTACGTCTCAGCCTTCCAGGCCTTTTCTAGCTAATCCACATCTACCCTAAAGTGTTCCCTGTCAGGCATTCTCTGGGGTGCTGATCCCACGCTCCTCCCCAGAAACGATCTCTGAGGAACTATGCCCCTGCTCCATCTTGATCTACTGCTATCTCCTGAGTGGATCACGATCTACCTTGTAGCCACCTCTGAGCTAGTGACTTACCTTTGGTGGTTAATGTTGTTTTTAAAAAGTAGAGTCTGAAAGTAGTCAACTTGGGAGAGGTATGGTCCATCACAATGGGATGGTGTATAGCGTCCCAAACTGAGGCCTGATTTGAAAGTGGGACAATGGGTGTAAGCAGACTGCCGCGGAGACTGCGGGCACCCAGAGCTGCTCTGGGGGTGCAGCCCTGCAGCTGTCCACTTGCAGCTCTGCTTCGGTCCACTTTAGACAGATAGGCAAGTATCCCCAGGCCAGGCCAACCCCCCAATAGAGTTGCAGCCGCTCACCCAATGCTCTTGGCTTGTGGTCACAACTCCATGGTTCTGATCGGGGCAATGGCCAGGCATGGTGCTTAACTTAAGCATGGGTCCACCCAACAGATAGACAGCAGCTCTACTTTCCACCATTGCCCCAGGTTTTTTCGGCCTGCTATGTGCTTCTGGATTTTCCAGAGCGCTGCCAGTGGGACTGCCCTGGAGCAGGCATAGCCTGCTCTGTTTTCACATCTGGCGGGCGCCTCTACATGGACCAGTCAACCCAGGAGTAAAGTGGGCAGAAGCGGAGCTGCTGTCCATCTAAAAGCACCTAATGAACCATGCATGGAGTCATTAAGCTGAAATAGATCATTGAGTCCAACCCTCTGCACCACAGCAGGATTTACTAGATCTAAACCATCCTAACCAAATATTTCTTGAGCTTCCGCTTGAGAACTTCTAGGGAAGGAGATTCTACAACCTCTCTTGGCAATTTGTTCCATTCCCCAACTGTTCTTGCAGTTAGGAAGCTATTCCTAATATTTAACTAAAATCTGATTTTGTACAAGCTATGGCTTCCTCTGGTCCTTCCCCCGGTGAAAAAGGAGAACAGTTATTCTCCATCCAAACATTTTATCATCTTTGTTGCTCTTTAGAGCTAAAACAAATAGTGGATTTGATATTCAAGAATATTATTCATATTTTCTCTTCCTATGTTATCCTCTTCTTTGTCTCCCCTCCCTTGTTCATCCTACATTGTAAGCCCTCTGGTGCAGGGACCTATCTCTAATGATTGCTCAGAGACAGGCATACATTGCTGGCATAAATGTGGTGGTGTTATTAGTATTAATTTTCTGATAGCTGTCTGAATATCTGAACAATATTTGCCACGAAAATGGATATTCGCATATCCACTTATTCAGGTATTCTGGTTCAATACCTTTGTTTATTTCAGTACTTTGGTTGATCATTTTGATATTTCAGTTACTACATTTTGGCTAATGCGCATAGACAATTAGGGCTAAAAGTGCTAAAACAAAGCTCAGGGATTGGTAACAGCTAGCACACAGCAATATGGCAGAGGCAGGCAAAGTTTCCAAGCCAAAGAGCCACAAACCAAAATGTTCATATTGCTGAGAGCCACAAGACACATTACATTGATCACGGATCCCCCTGATCCCAGGGATGGGACAGTGCGGCTTCTCCCAACTCCCCCCTCACACATCAAATCTCTGGCTCCAGGGTGGTTTTCTAGGTTTGAGTAGCAGCAATAGCAGTGCAGGGCATGCTCCTCTTGCTCCCAAACACTCCCAGGAGGCAATGGTGGTGGAAAGGGTAGCGTGACTTCTCTTGTTCCTAAGAGTCACATGGGGTGAAAACAGAACATTTTAAAATTTATTTATTTATTTATTTTAAAACATTTATAGCCCACCCATCCTACCACAGGGAGTTCTGGGCGGCGAACAACATTTTAAATTATAACATTAAAACAACTTTAAAATATTACCAAACGGGAGGAATAAAAATATCCCCAACCACCCACCACCCTAACCAGTTCCTCCAACCCTCCCATCCTCCCCCTCAAAAGCCCTCCACTGGCAGGGAGTTCCACAGCTGTGGAGTGGCCACTGAGAAGGCCCTCCCCATTGCAGCCCCCAGCAAACTCGGGGGACCTCAAGGAGAGCACCCCCTGATGACTGCAGGGGCCGATCCAGGACCCGGGGTGTATGTGAAGCGGTCCTGCAGATAGGTCGGGCTGAGGCTGTTTAGGGCTTTATAGGCCAGCACCAACACCTTGAATCAGGCCCGGAAGACTGTCACCAAGGGAAGCCCCACGTAGAGCGCATTACAGTAGTCAAGCCTAGAGGTGATGAAAGCATGGATGATGGTGGCCAGGTCAGAGGCTGAGACATACGGCCGGAGCCAATGCGCTAGATGTAATTGGCAAAAGGCACTCCTTGCCACAGACTCCACCTGAGCATCCAAGCGGAGCTGCGAATCAAGGAGCACCCCCAGACTCCACACCTGGGGAACCAGCGGGGGGCAGACCCCATCAATGATAGGGGCCATCACTCCCGCCGCCTTCCCCACCAGCATCACCTCCATCTTATTGGGATTCAGTTTTAGTCGGTTCACCCTCATACAATCCCCCACAGCTGCCATGCACTCGGAAAGCACCGAGATTGCTGGGCCTGGGCCTGATGAAAAAGAAAGATAAAGCTGGGTGTCATCGGCATATTGATGACACCGCACACCAAACCTCCTGACCACCTCGCCGAACGATTGCATATACACGTTGAACAGGAGAGGGGACAAAACAGAACCCTGTGGTACTCCACACGAGAGGTCTCGGTACGAAGAAAAATAATCCCTGAGCACCACTCGCAGAGTTCTTCCAGCCAGGAAGGAGCAGAACGAGTCAAGAACCATACCACCCATCTGTGCACGGTCCTGCAGGTACATCACCAACACTTCATGATCAACGGTATCAAACACCACCGACAGATCTAATAGAATCAGCAGGACTGAATGGCCCTGATCTAATTCTCGGCGAAGATTGTCAACCAACACCACAAGCGCAGTCTCTGTGCCATAACCCAGGCAAAATCAAGAAAACCGACATGCTCCAGATGCTCCTGCAACTGCCAGGCCACCATGTGCTCAATAACCTTCCCTAAAAAGGGAAGGTTAGAGACCAGTCGATAACTGGCAAGGAAGTCAATGTCAAGTGATGGTTTCTTGAATAGGGGTTGCACCACCGCCTCTTTAAGACAGCTTGACACCCTGACCTCCCTAAAGGAGGCATTGACCACCCCCACCAGTAGTGGCCCCAACGTCTCCCGACAGGTCTTAACCAGCCAGAATGGGCAAGAGTTCATTTCACAACAGGCGGCCCTGACAGCCCCAGGAACATCCTCCACATCAGCAGGGGTCACCGGCCAAAACTGATCCCACAAACAAGGAGAAGGTGTGGTTTCCATAACCTCCAATTGCCCCACTGCAGAAAATGTGGCTTCAAAACCATGGTGAATCTGAGCGATTTTATCCACAAAATAATCCACAAACAAGTCATAGCGGGCCGTAGAGGACTCCACTCCAAGTTGGAGAGCAGCTGGACTGACCAGCCCCCTTACCACTGTCAGGCTCCAGGGGTGGAGCCAGGGAAAGAAGAGGAGAAAAGGGACAGTCGTAAGGGGAATCAGATGACTCTAGGGGCGGAGTCAGAGAAAGGGGAGGAGTGGCAGGTAGGTCAGAGGGGGGACAGGGTGTAGGGTATCTGGGATGTCCCTTAGTACAAACGAGGAAACCTCTCAGCCGCTCTCAGATACCAAGGAGATAGGGTGTTCAGCATGGATACCAGCACTGCTGGTCTAAGAACGCTTACGGCTCATCATTGAGGTCAAGGGACAGAGAACCAGAAGTAGGGAATGGGGAAACGAGGCCCGAGGAGAAAGGGCCTTGGTAATAAGCCAAGGCGAGGGGAGCAAGGGCAAGGCGTGAGGGGACCCTAAAGCAAGGGGAGGCGCAAGGGAACCCTGAAGCAAGGGAGTACACTGGAGGTACGGGGGAGCATAAATTGCTACTCACAGGTTATTTTGCAATTTTGGAAACTGGTGTTGGATTCCTGATTATTTCCCGATTATTGATACAGGTACTCGTCTTCCCGAATCACCATCGTGATTTACCAACTTTCCATTTATTGTCCTGCTACCTTTACCATCTTTTTGAGTTACCAATACATGGCATTACCAAGTTTCTATTTTACTTCTGGGTTTCCATCGATAAAAAGTGAAATACAGAATAAACCAGAGGAACAGAGCTGATTATAGGATGAGTAATCCCAACACTCCCCACAGAGAATGCAGAGAAAAAAATTATGGTCTTACATTGCTGTTAGGTTGAGAACAGAAATTGACGGAAAGGCAGCAAACAGTAACATGGGAGACTAGTAAATTTTAGTGTTAAAATGGGAAATGGAAAATCAGTTGGGAAGTTGACAGGTACCTCCTAGTGTCCAATTCAACCCAGATGGGAATGGGTACCATGATGTCACCAGGAATTCCCATTTGTGCAGATACTAATTTCATTACTAGTTCACACTACAATAGTCCCACCACACTGTCGGAGACTCAGACAAACCTGCCATTCACAACATGGGCACCACCACACTTCAAGCAGGACTCCAACAATTTGGAGAGGATTCAGAACAATTAATATGCTAAAGGTAGACCTGAAACGGGTAATGTATTTATTATTTTTGGGTATTATTTGCATTATAAGGTAGCCCTTAGATTACCCAAATAATAAATGTAACCAAGACGGGTACTTGCATATCTTTTTTTTGGTTTTCCATTTTGGTTATTTTGATTTTTCAGTCATTTTGATATTTCAGCTACATTGTTTTTGGCAATTGCACATTCTGCTAATATTGCCAAAATTACTTAACTGAAATATCAAAATGGCCAAAACACTGAAATAATTGAACAGAAAAAACCAACCTGAAATAAGCAAAACAAATCCCTGACGGAGTGTAAACAAATAAGTTATTAGCTGAACTGCCTGTTTCCGTTCCGTTGGGGTATACTCGACAGCTTTACCCATTTTGGGGGTACTTGTTCCAGCTCTAATACAGGAGTTGGAATGCTAGGTCTATGAGGAGAGGCTGGAGGAATGTTTAGCCTAGAGAAAAGAGTAAGGGTGAGGGAGGGATGTGATAGCAGTTTTCAAATTTCCATATAGTTGTCTCCAAAAAGATGACAAACAGTTGTTTTCCACTGCCTCAGAAGACAGAACAAGAGGCAATGGGCTTACATTACAGCAAGGGAGTTTTAAGTTAAACATTAGGGAAAATCTCCTTACTGTAAGAGCAGCTGGGCAATGGAATCGGTTGTCTGGGGTGGTTGCAGAATCTCCTTCTGTGGATGTTTTCCAAGCATGTGTCTGTGATGCTGTAGGTATAAGGTCTCCAGGCATGGAGCAAGGATTGGTCTAGTGATGCTTGACATCTCTTCCAATCCTATTATTCTATGATTTGCAGCCCTGTGTGAGAAAGAAACCACGCGCTTGCCAATGTGCTGCCTCAGGCACTTCTGTGTTTAAAGCTCACAAGCAAGAAATATCCAGGTTAGCCAAAGTGCAAATCACAGTCAATGTTGTGTCAGTGGCACTCTCCATTCTTATTAGAACTTGTCTTCGCTAAAAGCACAGCTTACTAAAGCAGAAACCAGTAGCAAATTTTGTACCCTCAGGTAATACCCACAATTCTGGGCAACCAATCAGCTACCCACATACCAAGATGGGTAATGGACTCCATGAAATACCAGATATTAACACTATTGAGTAACCAACATCCCATTTTACTAACCCATCCGATTTCCGAATTACCGCGTTTCATCATTTTCATCGTTGTGTGCACACGCAATGAGAGGGGCCATGGAACCATCAATGGATGAGTGGGAATGGGAGAGTGAACAATAAAATGGTAACTCGGTTTAGTGGTGAAAAATGGAATAATGGTAACTCGGTAACAGAAAACAGTAATTTGATAATATGGATAACTTGCTAGATACGGTTTCTGTACCATTTAGTGACTGATCTGTCCAAGACAATTCAGGTACCAACATTTATTTTTTATTTTTTTTAAAATTATTTATTGTAATAAACTTAAATGTGTACAGTGTATACATTGAATGGTATTTTGTCACTTCTTTTGTACTACAACTTTCTGATGGTATACATCGATCAGTGTGTGGGCACCAACATTTTGACAGGTACTCCCATTTTTGTGGCTTCCCATTTCAGTTCTACAGCTTGCACACAGGGCCGCTCACATGCACGCACGCACACACCCACCCCGTGCTACATTTTTAGCCACACAATGAGTTGCCGCTGAGAAATGTCTGTTCTGCAGTCTAGAGCAATAAACATGCCAGAGTTATTAATGTCTTAACAACTTATTACAATCCTCAGATAATTAATCACAAAAGCTAAACATGCTGTCTCACCCTTCTAATGTGTTAATGCTCTAATTATTATGCCTCAATTAAAGGGAAGTCAGTGCTCCTTGCTTAGAAGTGCATGTTTAATAAGGGCGCTAGAGTGCAGGCAAACTGGGGGGGAGGGGGAGATGGATGAAGTAGAGACCATTTTTAATGAGGTTTCACGGGTGGCTTTAGGCAAAGAACTGACAGCCCCTATCTTGAATCTTACACTTGACTGCATGCGGAACTCTGAGCCATCTGCGGTGGCTTTGCGCTCTGTCTCCAGCTGGGATATTTTTAGGATTGGTGGCATGTGTGCCCAGGGAAGGTGGAGTCTGGCAGAGAAACACAGGGATCTGGCAGTGTCGTGATGCAGACATTTGCTGGCATCTGCCAAGCTGCCAGCCCCACTCAGTGTTTGGTGACCCTGTGGGAGACTACTTCAGCCTTGCATGAATAACTCATCCATCCCCACTGTGCACTGTCCCACCCAATGTCAGCACCAGCGTGATGGGTTGCAGTTTGTATGGGTGGTTAAATCTGCAGCCTTACTTTTGGCTGGGGCTGGGCAGGTGAGGACCCTAATTGGCAGGTGGAGCCTCAGTATGCACAGTTAAAAGGAGCCAGGAATCTCACAAACAGAAGGAAAAAGCTGAAAACAAACCCAGCTGAACTCGGAAGCCACAAAGGCTGTGAAGGTGGTTCTGTGTCTGGGGGAAGAATAGGGTTATCTCCTCCTGGGCTTTCACTTAGAAGGGGCACAGCCACATCAGCAGGGGTGGGCCTTATGGGCTGTCATGCCTCTTTCTGACACAATACTCCACAGGAGGCAGGGCCATGTCAGAAAGTGGCTGGTCAAATGGGTTGTCGACCCCTTTCTGATGTAGCTCTGCCCTTTACTAGGGTTACCATACCTCTCCTTTAAAAGAGGATGCTTATGAAAAATACATGGTGCAGGACTGTGGAGCTGTGTGTGCACACCACCGTGCAGACCCCATGTGCATCCAGATTGCCGGCACATTGTCTTGCGTGCATGCACACATGCAGCTTGCATGCTGGGATTCACAGAGCATGGGATTGCAGCCTTTGTGTGAGTACTGGCAAGACAGGTTTAGTGACAGGACCAGATCCTCTTCTACTGGTCATGTGTCGAGATTGCTGTGACAGTGGTAGGAATGAGGCATGCTAGGACAGGGAGGGGCAGAGACCAGAGCGTACCTTTGCGGGAAGTGGCACATGATACAGTGAGAAAGCAGACTCCAGTAGGTCTCCCCAAGCACTGTCACAGTAGATGGCCGAGCTCACCTGCAGAGTGTTCCTGTAGATTTGTCAGGCCCTGGCTCCCCACCACATTCTGCCACCAAGTAAGCCCTTCACCCCACTCTACCCATCCCAGCATGTCCCACCTTTCCACATCCTGGCATCCCTGCCTCTCCCACCCCAGCCTCAGTGATCCTGGCCTCTCTGCCCTCTATCTGGTCTGCAGGCCAGGAATTCCCCATCCCATTGCCTAGGACTAGAGCTGACGCAAGTAGCAAATTTGGTACCCGTGGGTAATAACCACAATTTCAGGTAGCGTATCAGTTACCGAGTTGGTATCCACGTACCAAGATAAGTAACCAACTAGCCGAAATATTGGATACTATCGTTACAGACATTCCAACTTACTAACTTGTTCCAACTTACCATATTACTGTATTTCCAGATTATTGTACTACTACTATCTTTCCATGTTACTGAGTTTCTAGTTTTTGTCATTTGCTTCTGGGTTTCCAGCCCAGCCCAAAATGTTCCCAGTGCCCCCCCCAAAAATAAATACATTGAAAAAAACATGGTCTAGGCCTATGCATACTCCTTGGCTGATAGCAAAGTGAGGTTTTTGCCCTGGCACTGCCTTTATGCAACACATTAAGTCCCTGACTTGTACAATGGCAAATTATTATTTTTTTAAAAAATGAAAAAGAGCAAGTTGGTAAACGGTAAAACAGTAACTTGGTAAATGGAAAATGGTCAGATGGTAACTAAATAAATGATAAAAAGATAGTTCAAGAAATTTGGGAGGTAATAAACAGGTATTATTTATTGCCCGATCTGCCCGAAATGGTTTGGACAGCACAAAATTTTAACGAGCTCTACCTAAGACAGCAAAATTCCTAGGATCAGTACTGTCTAGTGTCTAGTGAGTGTGAGATGAGGGGCTGCATGAAAAGCCTAGGTTCAGGGACATAAAAGGAGCTCTGGTTTCTCACATAAACATTTGCTTCAATGAGGCTTCTGCCAATAAACTGCTTTGAGGATCACATGAGACTGAAAACAGACACATGATGGAACTATTGGGTGGGCAACTGTATATGACAAACTGGCTTGGGTAGGAGGAGTACTGCAGAGAAGGATCTTCAGTTTCTAGTACATAAGAATATAAGAAGTGCCATAGTGCATTAATGTTCCATTGTTACATAAGAACACTGGGGAAAAGAGGAAGCCATAGTTAGTTGCTGGGGGACGGAACAGCTTTGGAATGTTAAGCCAGCCTGGACAGTGATTGGTGCAATTTAAAAGAGCAACTCCATGGTGGACTGTTGAAGGGGAGAGAGGACAGAAGGGATTATAGGAGCTGTGACTTGTCCTGAATTGATCTTATCTGTTATCTAAACTTGAAATCTGAACTGTTACCTGTTCTTTATATATAATACATTTAATTGTGTTTACACCTAACCTGGAGGCTTGGGTACTGTCTGTCTCACCCCTGCTTGGCTACAACACTGCTAATAGGGGATCACCACTAGGAACCAGATCTGGAAAAGGTGAATTACCACTAGAGAGAGAGCAAACCCAGACCAAGGGTCAGGCCTGTGGACCCTTGAGGAGTGAGGAGTAACAGGCTGGTGGCAGCAAAATGTCCCAGAGTCCAGAGGGATCGCCATATCCATCCAACCAAGCAGCATCCTCTCTCCAGCAGTGAGCAGTAGCACATGTTTCAAGGGAAATATACAATAACTGGCCATATGTGGAGGGTTACGTTCCCTGCTTTTCAAACTCAGCTTCTGGCAGTCAAGAGTTTGCATTCCCTGACCATCTTGGCTAATAACCATTAATGGACCTGTGGACTTTAGGGATGGGCGACAGTGGTTCGGAAGTTCGGTGTTCGGCCCAAACTCGGCCTGTTCGGACTACCGAATGCGAACCCGAACCCGAACATGAACATACCGAACAGAACACCGAATGGCAAAATGGGCGAACATACCGAACAGAACCGAATGGCGAAATGGCCGAACAGTTTGGTCAGTTTGGATCGCGTTCAGTTGTGTTCGGGTGGCTAAAACGTGGTCTACTGTCACTCTGTCACTGTCAGGTCACTGGAAGGCCAAATGTAGCAGGGAGGGGGAAGTCATCTGACTCAGCTAGGAGCA